>JAPKLW010002501.1:33632-56835 GCA_026898455.1 Plectranthus barbatus
TACATGCCTCCATGTATAAAGATCACCAACTTTCTTTGCACTTGACAATCTTATTTCAAAATCAACTGTTGTAGCATATAGTTTATAAAATTTCACACCTTCATCTAATGTGCGAAAACTCTGTCCATTATATGGTTTCAAGGACTTCTCGCAAACAGGGACAAAAAGAACTACAAAACACACAAATTGAATAAAATTCATATCAAATAATGTAACATCAACATGAAAGATAATGTAACAAATAAACCAATAATAATGTAATGTTATAATACAGTAATAACATATACGAACATAATGTAATACTTAAATATTAAACAATGTATCACTAACATAGTTTAATACGCCATATACATGAGTTAAATATGCATCTACATGAACCATGCAACGTGAAACACCCACAATTAACAGTTCAATTTTTAAAAAAATTATGAAAATGAACATCACATAACAGTAATAACGTGAAATCCTATACTAAATGTCCTATTAACACAAAACAACAATTGCATAATCAACGTAATGAAAATAAGCAAAAACAATGAACTAACGTGAAGAACAATCATTGATCGCAAATTATAAAAAAATCAAACCTTCATCACTTGTGTTCATGATTTAACTGAATTCACAAATTGCTTTGAAACTATCGACGAACCACGGTAGATTAATATCAACGATCGCAACCCAGCGACTATAATTCTCGTGCGAACAATCACCCAGACCAATCAAACAGTGTGCGAAGACGACGAACACCGATGATGAATTACACGACGACGAACACCGATGACGATTCTCGTGCAAAGAGGAAAAATAACGACAAATCTCCAAACGAAAAACAACGACAAATCTCAACGCGAAGTTATAGAGCAGCGAGATAAACAGCGAAGAAAAGATCTACAGCAGATCGTAAAATATAGATTCTGAAACTCTATTTTGGAAAGAAATTAATGAAATCTATTTTAATGATATTGTTAAAAGACCATAAAGCCCTTAATGAATTAAGAATAAGGAAATAAAAATTAAAATCTATAATTTCATAAAAAATAAGGACCACAAGATAAAAAAAATGAAGGGCTGAGATTGAGCCTCATATAACATATGGGAGTAAGGTAATATATGATCACATCTATATATATATATATATATATATATATATAGGGGTGCGTTAAAGTGACAAGTACCCCCTTAGATGGGAGATGAGAATGAATCTGGGCCATTAAAAACATGATATGAACGGTTAAGATCATTTTGGGGTGCAATTTTTGAAACTGCATTCGGTAGAATAAAAAAGTTGCAAATTAAGGGTAAAATTGTCCAAAATTTAAATGGCAAAACCCCTCTCTCAAGCTTTCTCATTTCTCTACTGGAGCTCACGTCCCCCCTTCTCTCTCCAAAACCCTTTTTGTGGATCTACGCTTCTCTCTCTAAAACCACCACCACCACTTGCTGATTAAATTCTCGCCTCCACTGCTTGTTGTCGCACTTCAATCGCCGCCCAAGAAGAAACACAGGAGGAGGAACAAAAAAAAAGAAGTAATAATTTATGAGGGTGCCGTGCTGTTCGGTGTGCCAGAAAAAGTACAACGAGGAGGACCGGTGCCCACCACGATAAGCCTACCGTTGTGCTTCAACAGACTAAGCAATGGCACTATGGGATGAGCTGCCGACACTGTGTCTATGATACCATCTAGTGTTCCCACTGCAGCCTAGCAAAATTTAACAACCATAGACATGAATAAAGCCACGACAGGGGAGTTACAGAAAAACGTTTTTCTTGTGATTATTATACTGCAACTGTACAAGGGTATATAATGCATATTTACAGGCTTATATAATGCATATTTACAGGCTTAGATAATGCATATTTGCATGTTTATATATTTTCAGATGTAAGTTGCATTATTAAGCTTGAAAATATGCATTATCTACATATGCATAGTTGCAGTATCTGATTTTTACTACGATTATCTTTTTTGAAACACATGCAATAGTGATTTCGTTTGAAAGATAATTAAATTATCTTTAATTTGATATACGGTAAGTTAAAAAATAATTTAAATTGAGTGAGATATGATTAATTCAAGTTTATGAGGAAATTAGAGGAGAGATAATATGTTGAAGAAAACAAATACGTGAGTTTGAGATGAAAGAGAATATGAGATTTTTTTCTGTGGTCCCCCCTTGTTTAACTTACCTAAATACCCTTATTACAAAAAATTAATTCATAAATTAAGTAATAAAATAAATAGAGATATTAAATTTGGACCATAAGATTTTAAAAATAGAAGGATAGGATTCATTCTCATCTCCCATCTAAATGGCAATTGTGATATGATTACGCCTCTATATATATATATATATTCTTCTCATAATGGCTCCAATTTTGTAATTGCCCTTTTCATTTATTACCCTTTTCTTGCTCCTTGTGTGAGTTCTCACTTTGGTTCCTAACAATTTGTATATCAAAAGGCTTAGCTGATTGAGGCAGCAACCAATGAAATTGAGGGGCCATTGGAATCAACAGCTAGCAAACAAAGACCAAGAAATGCAACTACAATCATTCAAAGCATGCAATACTAACCAATGCAAAGATATAAATTAAAGAATGGCTTCAAGGCTTGATTTTGATGTTCTCCAACCACTTGTTGTAATACACACAAGTGGCCGGAGAGACAACCCCATCCGGCGTGCAAACAGCAACCTTAGGACACATTCCACAAGGAATCCAAGCAAACGTCGAGCTCTCTCCACCTCCTGATCCGGCTGCCCTTGCAACTCTGTAGCAGGTTTTCTCAACAGGGATCCCATGAACCCGGTGCTCTTCACCTCGATTATTTTATCTTCAAGCACCATCAAAGTCAGTAGCTCCGCCATTCCTTCCATCGAAACATCGCCAGCCCTGCGCTGCACCGCCCTGTGGATCCCCTCCTGGGTGTCAACCTGGCGATCATTGAGGTGTTTTAAGCAAAAATGTTGAACTTCTCCAACTCGTTCCACCAGAAACCTCCGCTAACTTCCTTAGAGGGCTCACAGTTGAATCCTATATACACATTCTTTCCCATATGCTTATTGCTTTTCACCTCTTCGATCAAAGATTTACTCTTGAGCGAGCTGAGTGCTTTCCTGATGGTAGCAGCAGCAAGCTGGCTCTCAAACTTGATTCCTCTGGGCAAAATGCCATCGCCGCCTTTGCTCAAGATCAAATCCAGTATGAGCTGCTCATCATGTGATAGAGGTGGTGGACCTGCTCCTGCCCTCCTCCTTGGGGCAACCGATTCTCTCATTCCTGTTTATGCAATCACAACAACACTAATTATATATAATATTGTACAAATTATGTTTATGATATTATATTTGGATGAATAACTACCTTATACTAATGTTATTATAATAGTAATATAAGAACATATAAATCTTATATTTCTTTCAAAAATAACACACCCTCAGTCCCATTGAAATATTCTCATTTCTTTTCGGCACGGGAATTAAGGGTTATGAGTGATAATGAAATTAATATTTTATTAGTGAGTGTGAAAAAGTTTGACATTTTAGAAAATGGGACAATTCTATGGGACAAACAAAAATGAAAGAAAAATGCGACTACTTCAATGGAACAGCAATGGAAGAGTAACCAATTTGCATAATTCATATAGTTTTAAAAAATTTATATGAACTTAATAATCAACAACATATCTTTATTTTATTAAAGATATCTATGTATTATACTAGTTTTATTATATTTATGATAATAACACATAAATATTGTACAAATAATATATACAGATTTTTTATCAATGCAGTCACATTGCATCCTCAATGCGCTCGCATTCACACTTGGCAATGCATTTTTTCATTTTAAAACTTAAAAAAGATGATCAAGGAAGCCATCCAAGAATGATGAAGCATCTTATATTCCAAGTAGCAGGTTAATTGGGTTGGCGATTTTCTTCCGCATATGAAACATGCACACATCATAAAACTCGGATTTGCTAATTTCGAAACAAAAACTCAATTCTACACCCCAAAAAACCTAAAACCCTAATTTAATTTATAAACTAGTTTTATTAATTTGTAAACTTTATAAAATAAAGTATTGCATCATACCGACGCGGTCGGGCGACGGTGGGAAAACCGATATGTATAGGTTAGGATTATGTGAAAACTAATTAATAGAGATTAATGAGTTGTATCCGCCTTATTCGCTTAAAAGAGATTAAAGAATTGTTAATTAATAAATAATATAAATATAATTGCTATCTTATATCATCATTAACAAATAACCCCTTCTTATAAGGGTGGTAAAAAGAAAAGCACACCCACGTTTAAAAAAGAGTTCCGTCACGATTATTTCTTGAATTAATAATATTTTTAAAAAATATTTAGAGTGATGACAATTTTCTTGTTAAATGTAGCGAATTATAGATCTTGCTTATACACTATTCGGGGGTATTTATATAAAAATGTATGGAAACCTTAATTCAATTTAAAATAAGTGAGTTAGAATTGAATGAGACGAATTTTCATATGATATGAAAGTGAAAAGCATGAATTGTGACATATTTTGAGGTGTCATTGTCTTGTTGTATTGCATCATATGGTATGATAGGAGACAATGAAGGCCTTTTTTTCGCTTTTATTAGTTTTGAAAAATCAAATGCAATCATTACTGTTTTGGTGGTGGTTATATAATACTCCATTCGTCACACTTCAATTGTCCTACTTTTCCTTTTCGTCCGTCTCACTTCAATTGTTTCATTACTTAAAAAAATAATTTTTTCACACTCAACAATAAAATATTAATTTCACTCAACTTACTTTACACTCACACTCCTTGATTATTGTGTTCGGTCAACCCGGGACAATTCATCGGGACAGAGGGAGTATTTACTATCTCCTACAATTTTAATGTCCATATTATCTTGTATCCGCATTAGAATTTACGGATTTTTATAGATTTTAAATTGAAAATTCGTCTACTTTTAGATTGACAATATTCCTATTTGAAATCTTAAAATAAAATAAATTTTAGATAACAAGATTGGGATATTCTTGACTTGGACTTAGAAGGTCTGAGTATGTTATAATTAAAAGAGGTAATAGAACTATTACCTATAATAAATTTTTTTTGCTAAAATCTAGTAATTAAGTTGGCATGATTCATAGCTTATTAAAAGCATATTTGAGACTATTTTATATTTATAATAATTTTATTTTTTAAATTATACATATATTATATAAATTCAATAACAAAGTTGTATAACAATTTATGTAAATTTATTATTTAATAATAAATTAATTATTAAATATATTTAATTAATTTTATAATATATTACTCCTTCCGTTCCATTTCAATTGTCCTCATTTCCTTTTTTCTCCGTCTCATTTAATTTTTCACTTACCTAAAATTAAAAATTAATACACACTCAATAATAAAATATTAATTACCTCTATCTCTATTCGCATTGATTATTATATTAAAAACAAAGTGAACAATTTATCCGGGACGAAGGGAGTATTATCTAAATAAACTGGCCATTAAGCTTCGTAGCACTATTTTAAAATCCTAGTCTAAGCTCACTCAATTAAAAAGACCTTATAAATTGGCTAAGACCAACATATTTACAAATAAGTCCAGTTTGTCCTTACCTCTAATAGGCTAGTGTCACGGAGTGACAGTTTTGACCCCAGATTCTCGGTCTCGGTCGATCCCATGTGTGCTGGCCCCTTAGTTCCGAGTGTGATCACGATCGGCTAATGCCTATTTGGTGCATACAGGTACATGTTCTACTCCTATGTTTCCTATCGCCCCTTGAATGTTCGGCTTGTTGTGCATATGGGACGGCTGATCTCCGTGAGAATCGGGGGTGCCGGACGGGTCTTCCGCTGGACCCGTTACACATGGTATCAGAGCGGACTCGGCGATGTTGGACTAAGACTCTCATGATGGCACTCCAAGGGAGCGAGTGGCCATGTTGCGCACCTAGAAAGAGGTAGGTGGCAATCAGAAGACAGGCGAGCGGTGTCCAGGGGGGGACAACTCCCAAAGGGAAGGGAGGTGCTTGCGGCTGTTGTTGGGCAAAGAGAACTTGGTTCGAGCGGGTAACACGTCGAGTACGGTCTCGGGCAAACAAAGAAAAAGAAACAACAAGTGATATTCCAATGGTGGTTGGAGACATTGGGTGCCGAACGGGGGACACGAGTGGGATGACTGGATACGAGTGTGTGGGTAAACCACACTACGTTGGGCGAGCGCTAGTGAGCGCGGGGAAGCGACGTTGGTACCCTCTGACTGTGCGCGCGACGAGGGCGTCGCGAGAATCAGCGGGGGAGAATGTCACGGAGTGACAGTTTTGGCCCCAGATTCTCGGTCTCGGTCGATCCCATGTGTGCTGGCCCCTTAGTTCCGAGTGTGATCACGATCGGCTAATGCCTATTTGGTGCATACAGGTACATGTTCTACTCCTATGTTTCCTATCGCCCCTTGAATGTTCGGCTTGTTGTGCATATGGGACGGCTGATCTCCGTGAAAATCGGGGGTGCCGGACGGGTCATCCGCTGGACCCGTTACACTAGGCCCTTTGAGATAGGCGGCCTATTCAATAGATCAGCTTATTTGATTTTCAATCTACATTAATGAATGATAATTGCAATCCACAAGTCCTACACGTTGCTCTTTTATTTTGTGGGGACTCCCAGCTTCACCTTTCTTTTTCTTTTTTTTTCTTTTTTTTTTTTTACCTAGGACACTATTTATAGAAATCTTCAAATCAAAGATCTTGAATTGCTGCTTCAAGAAATATTTAATTATTTTCTCATCATGAAAAATATTTCCAACATTGAAAAACACTAATTTAATAACAATTTCAAATGTAGGATTAGTTTCGGTAATTCCAAACATTGAAAACAACTCTAATTTAAAGCAAATGTGAATACTGCAGCACTACACACACCCTCACATGATCATGCCTCCTCACTTTCCAACATGCATTTTCCTTCTCCTTAAAATTGATGGAGATACATTACATACAACCAAACAAGAAAACAAATTGAACCCACAAACAAGATGCATTTTTCCATCAGTTTAAACAAATAAAAATGAAATGATCAGACTGTAAAATAAGCAGAGACAGAGATTATGAGTGCTGCAAATGCAAGCAACAATATCAAATGGGTAGAATCTATTCCCTTCTTCTTGGTCACAACCCTAAACCCTCTATCCATATTCAATCCTTCCAAGCACAAGCTCACTCCAGGGTCACCCATTCTCACCTCACTCCCAAACAACACGGAGTTGTTGATGCCTTGTATGTCATTGTTTATGTATATGTTTATGCTGCAGCTCCCCGGAGACTCGCCAGCGCCTCCAGCTACCATAGACGCCCCGGCACTGCTGCCGCGCAGTCTCACATTCTCAAACGAGCCTCGGTTCACATTCTCAAACGAGCCTCGGTTCATCTGCCGGTGGCTCATAGTTTCCCCGGTGTGGGAGAAGTTTTTCATGGCTGCTCTCTCTTTCTTTGATCATATGTATGTATGTATACAAGTTGATGATAAAATGGGGTGCAAGGAAAGAAGATATTCCAAAGGAATGACTTCATCACCACTCCATCAAAACTTTGGGCTGAGTTGTGGAATCTCTGCTTTCCTGGTAACTGAAAGTAAGGTGAAAATGTAAAAAAGTGGAAAAACACACATTGTAGAAATCAGTGCTACTGGAATTTCACAGTTGTAAAACCTTTAGTGGGACTACAATGATTAATATAACATGACCATAATTTTCTTCCTTACAAGCTCTGCACAAGTGAAAATACATAAGTTTTTTCACTTAAAGAAAAAGCTAGATTTAAGTACAAAGATGTTGCTGCACTCTTCTTTTACTTGGTGACCACTACCTACCTCCTCCTACCAACATTTATTCTATGGTACAGATTATGCCTCTGATGGCGATACTAAGTGCCCCATTCCCAGGAAAGGGAACAACAACACTGTGGTACATGTTTGGAGTTCGGACGAAAGATCCACCTGCCACCGGCTATTCAACCTGCTGGATGCATCAGTAGCAGCGAGGAGTCGACAAAAGAAGGTGGACTGGGATTGTCATCAAAGAACTGGGCCTCGAGCAGCGGATATGTATCAGAAATCTGGAATACCACTAGAACGTGATGAGTATTCTGATACCAGTTTGAGAAACATGGACGATTTGTCCTCTAAAAGTCGTGCAGGAGTATCAAACTCTGCCACCCGACCTGCAAAACATACAAATATCCAGAAGGATCAGTGTTGCCTCCATGTGTGCTAGCACCTCACTATGTAGGTAGGTTCTATGTCCAAACTTTGCCACCAGTAATCCTGAATACTAGATTGCAAACACATACAGCATTCAGCCTGATATAGATCACAATGCACGAGAAAACTCAATGACACTGTTTAGATGCATGCTCTAAATGGCACGACTCATTGCTGGTGAAAGAGACAAAAGGAAAGAAAGTTCTTAAAAGAAAGGACTTGGAGAACTTAATGAAATGCAACGTGAAGCTAGTAAAAATATGGCTCTCACTTCATCAAATGTGCAAAAATAGGGGCCCTAATAAAACTCGTTAGACGTTTTATCTTTTATCCAGTTCTCCAACCATGTTTATTCTTAATATATCCTAAGACAAATTATGTCATCATAAGACGATTCCAATATATGATTTTTTTTTTTATTGAACTTTTACCGAAAGGACGATTCATGAGACACTCCCAAGGTAATATAAAAAATATTTTAGTAGAGAATGAAGAACTAAAAAGGTATAGGAGCGCACCATCACTGAGGACCAAAACCATGTCGCTGTCAATTACAGTTGGGATACGATGAGCAATTGTGCAAACAGTGCAGTCCTTAAATTCTGATCTAATTATCTTTTGGATGAGGTTATCTGTCGCCGAGTCAACTGAGGCTGTTGCCTCATCAAGCACCAAAATTCTCGCCTGCTTAAGTAAAGCTCGACCAAGAGATACTAGCTGTCGCTGACCCACACTCCAGTTATCTCCACTTTCCAGAACTGCCAACAACAGATACAACAGATCACTCATGGTGCTCAAGAGCTACATAGATCAGGCTCACTTCCCGCTTATTAAGTTACGACCGGGAGAGTTGCTTACCAGGTGTATCAAGCTTTAGCTCTTTCTGACGAACTACATCCCCTAGCTGAGATTTATCGAGTGCCTGCAGTAATTCAAGTGTAATGAAAGTTATCAAAAATTGTACATGTAGATGTTAGCATAATATCAATGAGATTCCAAAAGATCGTTCATATCAAGAGCTGGAACAAAAATCAGCAAGGACTGTATTATATTTTGTTTAGATATAAATTCATAGTTCTTGAATATTGTGCATTGTTGCCCAAATGGTTAGGAGACTGTACAGTCTTATGACTCTTTTGGCAAGGAAAAGAAGAAAGATAAGTACCTGCCAAACTTCTTGATCTGAATGCTCCTCAAGTGGGTCTAGATTGCCTCTAATAGTTCCTTCAAATAATGTTGGATCCTGGGGAATGATGCTCAGCCTGTTCCGGAGATCATGTAGACCAATTGTTGTAATATCAATACCATCTATAATTATTCTACCACCTGCTGGCTCTATCAACCTAAATAGAGCCTGGATCAAGGTAGATTTACCACTTCCAGTCCGCCCAACAATTCCAATTTTCTGCCCACCCGGAAATGTGCAGGAGACACCATGGAGCACTACAGGAAGACTCTCCTTGTAACGAACCTGCAGATTAAGATTAAATTATAGTCAGCAAGTACTTTTCAAGTTTGCACCTCCATAACTCTCTTTGAACTCATTGAATAGAGACAATACTTCTTAAGTCTTAATATATCAAGTTAGTTATCCATCTACCGTGTGTTTGGTTAAATATATGCTTGCATGTCATAAGCATCTCAGCTTCAGTCAATTATCACTGTTTGAACACAATCTGATAATAACATACAACTTAAAGACTCCATATGAAATTACCTGCAAATTCAAGCATATTACAAATTTACAGTGATGCTCCCAGATGCATAGCATGAAATCCTTGACATCCTCTAGCTGGTCTAACTATAATGCAGCACTAAGTACAATGTGTTGTCACTCACAAACCCCATGATTTGAGGTTCCAAAAGATTAACCTAAGTTGTTTCCCTAGTTTTTCCTTTCTACCATTTTAATTGCAATACTGTCCTGGTTTATGTTTTTATCATGAATAAGAGATTGATTTCATTGCATATGTTATTAAGGATCACAGAACATGTACAGAAACAGTGGAATTTGACAAAATATGAACTGCACATAAACATAGATAAAGAGAATGGGTGGGAAGGTTTTGCCTCCAATACCGTTACTGAGTTACATGTAAGTGCAAACTTGACATGTAAAAATCAAAAACTTGAAACATGAGCAAAGCAATAAAGCAATCATATTGCACACCTTTAAATCAATTAGTTCAATTGTGCCATTTTCAGGCCATGAAGATGGGGGTCGCGAATCTTCAATAACAGTTGGTGCTTCGCTAGGTATGTGGCAGTATTGATGAATCCTTTCAATAGATATTATTTTGTTTTCAAGCTTGCAAAAGCTAAGTATCCAACGTGATAAACGGTTATTCATATTGAGGCCATAGGTCACTGCAAGGCCAGCCATACCTGGGGAAGAAGATTTTAAGTTTAGAACAATGTAACAAAGTAACATATTGTCTGCTATCATCAATATTCTCTCCAAATTTCCCTGTTCAGGTAGTCAAAGGTTAAAGAAACTATGAACTCTGGACCTGAAACAATTGACGCAAACACATTTAATACAAAAGAAGAGTGAATCACTTACTTGGATCTATACTTCCAGCAGGTAAGCTCACAAGCAACACTAGGCAAAAAGCAAACACAAATGTGGACAGCAGTTCCATTCGCAGACAAAGCCATTCAATAGCAGCAACACTGCAAAAGAATGGACGAGCAAAGCAGTCAAGAAGATAGAGATTCCTTTTCATGAATCTCTTTTCTTGCCCAAACCCTCTGATCGTAGCTGCCCCAGCAATTGATTCAGCAAAAAGATGAATTATTGGAGATTTCTGGATGCTGACAATGCGAACTAGTTCTCGGGATGAAGCCATGTAGTATTTCTGCATTTGTGAGAAAAATGGAACTCCTCATATTTCTCAGAAATACAAAATAAAATTATCTGTAAACTAATCATACAGACAAATTTAACAAACTCGTGCTACAACTGGAATAAATTTAAGCAACACAAGACAAAAGATAAATCATTTTAGTTATAGTTAATTGCATTGGATTTAAAGATCCTGCAGTATGTGGGTGTTTAGGCTATATATTTTGGGATAGCCATGCATAAAAATTCAGTCAATTATCTGGTTGGTGCATCCATATACATGCATTTGCTCCTATAAGAATTTTTGAAGAATTGACAAGCATAGAAGGGAGAATTCACTAGGCATAATTGCTTACCTGCATCCACACACAAGCAATGGCCATTGGAATAACTAGAAGCAAAACTTGCCAGGTCACTTGTGTCATCACACCTACAATGCCAAGAAGTTGAATGGTTGTGGAGGCAAAGCCACCAAGTCTGAATGGAATATCAAGATCAACAACACTTTGATCAATTGACACCTGGTAATCAAAGGAAACATCATAATCTATAAACAATATTGATTTTGAATATAAAACAAAATGGCAGGGCATGAAGCATCAATCCCCACACAGAAAGTCAAAAGTGGAAAACGAAGAAGCAATGAGTGGAAATTGGCCTACACGATTCAGTATTCTTCCGGCAGGAGTAGAGTCAAAGAAAGACATTGGGGCCCGAAATACTGTTCTGAGCATTTCCATAAATAATTTTTGCGCAGCTTCCAGACCAAATGTAGCAACAAGAACAGCCCTGATAAATATGAACCAGGAGCTTCCAAAGGCAAGAGCCATGTAAACACCAATAAGCATCATACTGCTGGTTTTAGGTTCATCCCCAACAGTCTGTGGATTTGCCCAAGCCATCCACCAACTACTAGCTATTTGAAGGACCTGAAACAATGATTGGGCAAGTATAATCAATGGAATCAGTAAACCCTTATAGGCAGCTGTCATATATGACAAATACACTTTCATGCTGACTCTTCCACGCTCGCGCTCCTCATCCTGCACAAGCTGCTTTTTCCTTGAACGTTTAGCTTTCTTTTTCTCTTTAATTGCTTTTTGCTCAGATGGGGATACACCTTCTTGCACTTCCTTTGACAAGCCAGCAGCAACATTACTAGCTGAATTGGGTTTTTCAATCTTGAGAAGAGATCTAAGAGGATCATGTTCATCAGATTCTTCAGAAGCTAGGTTGCAAAAATCCATCGCTTCAATGGCTTCATGATGAGCAGAGACCAATGTACTAAAATCTGTTCCTGCTTGCAAAAGTTCATCATATTTTCCAGCTTGAATAATCAGACCTTCTTTCATAACCTACAACAAGGTAGAAGAAGAGGATGAAAAAACGTTAAGGCAATAAAAATGTACGATTAGTATCATAGTCAATTAATTCCTCTCCAAAAATGGGATTGCAGCATACGCAAATTATTTGTATAATTTTACAAATTCAGAAGATGATCCATGTCAAATGTGATAAGGAAGTTAACCAGAAGGTCCAGAGTAGCCCCACGTAGGGTAATGAGATTGAGTTGTGATGTCCACAAACCAATTTATTGTGAAGCTGATCAATGTTAATTGAAATTCAAAGGAATGTACAAATTTGCAGCTGTTGGGCAATAACCAAAATCACTCTCTCTGATCAACAGTAATGCAGTCAAATGGCAGGAGCTGAATCATTGAAATAAGCATGAGAGTGGAAGATGGGGTAAATCAAGAAATCACTCAAAGCAATAACTCTAGGCCAGTCAATGAACTAGAATCTAGGAAGGGCTGACCCAAAAACCAAGTTCAGAAAATCTAATTGCAGGTGACACTATAATAGATGGCAATGAAGGCAATACCAAAATCATGTCAGCCGCAGGCAAAAACTCGACTTGGTGAGTGACATAAACAACAGTTTTTGCAGCTAGAGCTGTGAGTATATACTCCTGCAGTACCAGAAAGATGTTGTTAGCCAGATTCATTTTGCTTGTTCTGAGAATTGCAAAAAATAAATTAAATCATGTCCAAACCTTAAATAGTTCTGAGCCAGTATGTGCATCAACAGCACTGAAGGGGTCATCCAGCAAATAAATATCGGCATCTTGATACAGTGCCCTGGCAAGTTGCACTCGTTGCTTCTGACCACCACTGAGATTTATCCCTCTATCACCAATAATGGTTTGATCACCATGCGAGAATAGCTCCAAGTCTTTCTTCAGTGAACAGGCATGAATAACACTCTTGTATTTTGCCTTGTCCATGGGACTTCCAAAGAGAATGTTTTCTTCAATATTTCCTGATTGAATCCAAGCAGACTGAGAGACATAGGCTGCAGAACCGCAAATCCTAACCTAGCATATACAGCCGTAGATTAGCAACAAGAGTTTACAGAAAATTGTGTAACAAGTAATGAAGAAAAGAAAGAAAAGGAAGTTAGTAGCCAAAACATCAGACTTACTTCACCAGAGATTTTTGGAATCTCACCAAGGATGCAAGAAAGGAAGCTCGATTTTCCAGAACCAACCACACCACAGACAGCCACTCGCATTCCCATATCTACCTTGATATGTATATTTGACAAAGTTGGAGTAGGCGAAGACTGATCCCAACAGAACTCCCCATTTTTTATTTCTATGGCCACATTTGAAATGCCTCTTGGCAAAGTAGTGATTGCATCTTCTGGCAGCTCTTCCTCCAGCAGGAATCCAGAGATCCGATCAAGGGAGACTTTAGTCTGCGCCATCATAGATACCAAGTCAGGAAAATTTCTAAGTGGTTCTTGCAGGATCCGAAAAGTAGCCAGAGCAGAAAGAACACTGCCAGCTGTAAGCTGACCACCTAACAAAATGCAAGTCCCAAATGTGATAGCTGACACAAATATAGGCGAGCTCCAGAAAATAAATGTGATGAAAGCCTGAGAATAAAGAGCTTTTCGCAGATACTTAAATTCTACATTCCGCATTTCTTCCAAAATCACACGATACCTATCCTCCCAAGCCTGCAATTTCAGGACTCTCATGTTCTTGAGGCATTCTGAAGTCTTCCTCATCCTATCATCCTTTGCTGCCATCAACTTGTCTTGGTAGTTTTCCTGAATCCTTGCCACTGGAACAGTTGCAACAATTGATATAACTGTGGCAATGAGTGTGGCAACTGAAGCAATTCCAACATTCTTGTATAGAATTGCAAGAGCAAGGATGATCTGGAGAGGAAGCATCCATATGTCATTCAGATACCAAGAATAATCTCCAACTCTTTGAACATCAACAGCCATGTAGTTGACAATCTCTCCGCTAGTGTGATTTTGCCTAGCTGTGCTTGAAAGTTTTAGTCCTTTTCGGTATACCATTGCTGTGAGAGCTGATCTGACATGCATACCCAAAATATCAACCCCAAGATACCACTGTCGGGTTGTTATAGTCTCCACCAACTTTGCAGCAAAGAAAATTCCAGCAAGAATGTAACCTTCATTTGGATAAGTCTCATTTCCACTTAGGTAGTCCACAAAGTAGCTAATCAGGTATGGTCCAACATATGAAACCACAGTATTCAGCCCAGCAAATATTGCATTGCGCCAAGCTTCTTTCCAGAAAGACTTGAGAATAGCCCATGCTAGAGAAGGCGGTTTCTGCAGATTCTCAGCTTTCAACTTCTCCCAGTTAGAGTTTAATACCTTGTAATTGGCCTTGGAGCGGTCTCTTGGTGCAAGCAATGGAATATCCTTTAGCTCCAGCGGCCTCTTTGCTCCAATTGAAAGAAGTGGGTTCAGCCAGGAAAGAGTGATCAAACTAAATAGGCCAGCTTCACTGTAAGGTGTAACCTTAAGACACCCTGCTTCTCCTTCAAGCAATGGCTCTTGATGACCAGTGTTCCCACGGACTTGGATACCAGTAACACCCCCAGAAGCAACAAAACAGAGAAAAGCAAGAGCTGGAGTAACTATAATGTTCGCCAAAACATGAGAATCGAAGTGGTCTGAACCTTCTTTAAGAAATCCTTTACCGTCAGCATACAGCATACACAGACATACAATAAGGGATGCAATCCACCAAATTCTCAACAACAATGGATATTTCTCAGCAGCCTTGTGTTTACAATAAATAACTGAAAAGCTCAGCACAAACCAAGCTAAACTAAAAGCTGCAGGCAGCAACAGAACAGTCCAACTGGAATTTCTATCCTCGCCTTGAGCAGTCTCCCCTATTAGGCTGATTCCATCATACCCCAATACGATAATGTAAACTACCAAAACATGAAAGCAACAAAAAAGTGAAGCTTTGTAGCCTTTACCAATCACAATGTCATGAACTTCCTCATGAGCTGCAACTCCTCTCTGCCTAACATCCACAGAAGTCCCAACTTCGTCCTTCCACAGACAAGTCCTCCCAAAACACAGACCAATATGCTTTGCAGATAAGATTGAAAGAAACACAACAACCAGAGTTAAGTTGATGCAAACTGAGGCTAACTCCAACATGGACAGCGCCCTAAAAGCGAGCGCCACACCATTCGAGACTCCAGCGAAAGTGGTATCAGTAGTAGCCAACAAAAGATTGATACCCATAGTTATTCTTAAATAAACCAATCTTTAAACCAATAAACCGATACAAATATAGGTCTGGGAGCTTAACAAAATGACCAAAGCTACGAATGAAGTTGAACAACAGTATCACGACGGGTGAGAGATCAAATAGTATCAAGGGCATTTCACCATCTGGCAATAAAAAACATAACCATGCGCAAACTATCGTTAAGTCACAGGCAGGGAGAAAAAGCACAATCTGCACATAAAAACAAAGTCATATGTATCATCAAAACCAGCACAGGAAATGCAGCAGAGTAAGGAGGAAAAAAACAATAACAATCACGCTCAAACTTCTCTCCAAACTCTCTCTCTCCCGTCAATTTACTTCTCTTATTTTTTGTACTTTATCTCCATATTGCGGACAAAAAAAAGGTGGGCCGGAATTGAATCTGAAACAACCCATTATAGGAAACACCAAAAACTGACCTGCGCTTGTCTTTACCCGGAGAAATGGTTTCGCCAACCTCCGGTGATCGCCGATCAGGTTTCTGCAAACGGAACAAGAAGAAATACTCCTTGCAAAGAAGGGAGAGCGAAGTATAATAGATGAGAAAGAGATAACGAGAGAGCGGCACCACCACCAACCCACAGCTATTACTGCTGCAGGCAGTAGGATTTTGGGATATACAGATTATGATATGCTTGTTAATTCGCGAGAGGGACTAGAGATCTAACATAGGCGTGTGTGTATGTATATATATGTGTGTATACAATATATTAATATTATATATTGTATTAAGGAATGCTGTCGTGTTTACTTGAGTATTAGTGTTTACATTATCTCATCATTTTACATCATTGTAAATCATATTTTTACCAAAATAATTTTTACCCAAGATAAATTTTAATAATAAAATATATTATGAAATGTAATTGGGTGTTAAAATAATTATGTGTTAAACATGAATAAATTTCAATCATTTAATTGATAATTCAACGATGATATTAAAAATATTGAAGATTGAAAAACTAAGCATATTTTTTATTCGTGCTTAATTACATTATAAATCACACTTAAATAATTAAGCATGATTTATAAAGTAATTAAACATGAAATTTTAAAAAAATGTTTACTTTCACCATTGATTTATTAGATGAAATATGTAATTTCATTCATATTTAACGTAAATTAGCTTTTGGAATGTGATCAATTCCCTTATTTAAATATAGTAAATATTTATGTCATTTCAATTAAGTAATTATATGGTTATATTTGAAATATATCATTTACATTGACTATATACATAATTACCCATAATTAAATACATTATTACTAATGATGAAATAGCTTATTTCATAGTAATATTAGTTTTAACAGTTAAAGTATATTGTCATCCGTTATGATTTTTTATTTTTTATTTTCACACAACAGGAAAGAGGCTTCAATTTGATGTTTTTTATTCGAAAATATGAAATTATTATATCTTTTATTTAAAAATTCTTTTAAACTGAATAAATATTTACTATTTCTCACCTACATTCTAATATAATTATTGGCAAAATGAAATTTCAAGAAAAACGCTGCAATTTTGCATGCATTCAATAAAGTGGAATTCCTTTCTTTATTGTTTCAATAAATTGCGCTAATTGTTCTACTCTAGTATTGCAGTTTTAAATAGGTCAATGTTTGAGCGTATTTATGGATTGAGCCGGTAATTACTAATTTTTTTTTCGAAAGGTGATGAAATTCACAATCTTAGGCGATACAATATTTTGATTCCTAAAAACCCACAAAAAAAAAATAAATTTCTTTGAATCTTTTTAGCAAGATGCAAAATGTCAAGCATAATAGTCGGCAACGATTTTGGAGTTAAAATTATATACTCATATTTTTTTGTTGGCAAAAACTTGCGTTACGCACGTCTAAACGGTTTAGGCGAGTTTTATCCATATCTAAATGGGTTTACCCATCCCAAATAGAGTTTATTAATCCCCAATTAAGGTATATTAGATAAGTTTAGGTTGGGTTAATGGATAAAACCCGTCTAACGATTTAAACGGGTTTTATCCATTAATCCTATTTGGGATGGGTGAACCCATTTGGATATGGATAAAACCCGACTAACCATTTAGACGTGCCTAATGCAGGTTTTTGCCAATTTTTATATATCTTGATCAACAATCAATTGGATAAAGAAGAAAATGATGAGATCATTATAATTTGCCTCGTATTTTGTTAAATTATAAGTTATTTTTACTGGGAAATTTTTCTTTAGTTTACGCAAGATTGTTTTTGCCATTTCTCGAGAAAGAAGTCCGTATGCATTTTCCATAGAATAAAAATCCTTTTTAAAATTATTTTTTTGGAAACGTTGTGAAGAAAGAAAGAAATAAAATTAAAATATACAACAACATAATGTATGTGGAACATAAAATATAAGGGATTTGATAAGCTCGAGAGGGGAAAAACTTATATTTAAATAAGACCTAAATGTGGTGTAGCTTTTTGTAGTGTTGTATTGTGGGCTGGCTGGCATGCACAGGGTGCCGTGTGACAGCAAAACACTGATAAATTGATGATCAAATTTGGATTTTTTGGTTTAATTTGCAATAAAATTAAAAAATTTATTTAAAAGGAATGAATTTTAAATTGAACTAATAATATTAATAATTGAGATTAAAAGTATTCATTATTAAAAAATAAGTATAATTATCAGTATACTTAATTGTTTTGAAAATTGTGCATAATTGCTTAAGAATGATTGATTTATAAAGTAGTCAAGCATCAAGTTTTGAAAAAAAAAAATTTAATATAAACGGTTGATTTTTTTAAAAAAATAAATGATATAAATTTATTTTACTATTTAGCACAACTATTTTTAACATGATTTCCACTCTCTATATCCAGTAAATATAATATCGTGATATATTATTCATAAGTATCCGAGATTATTTGATGAATATTCGAATTCTACCACCCCCTTAAATATCATATTTTAAGAAGTTAAATATTAATAGCAAGACTAAATATTTCATAAAATGTTAATTTGAATATTTTTCTAAATATAAATTTCCTATCCTGATTTCTAAAATGGATCCCAGTGCATTTAAATACGTGGTGGATCAAGAATTTTTTATAAGAGTACTGATTTTTTTTTTCTCTATCTTAATTTCAACCTCTTCGTATCATATTTTTTCTTATTTTTATTTATTTATTTTTTAATAAAAAAGACTATCTCATAAAATATAAATACTAGAAAAACAAAAAAAAAATTCCGGATAAGAGGCTTGAGCCTCACAGCCCCGAAGTAGATCGGCCACATATTATAGTTACAACTAATTCTGAGAAATTCGGAAATTGATCCATCGTTCTCCTATAAAAAGGTTAGATTTCTTCCCTTTTAGTGAAAAATATTTTCCCTATCATTTTTCTTGGTGTATAGAGAGAGAGGATTCATTTAGATTAGACAAAAATTTGCGTTAGGCACGCCTAAACGGTTTAGGCGGGTTTTATTCATACTCAAATGAGTTCACTCATCCCAAATAGGGTTTATTAATCCCCAATTAGGGTATATTAAATGGGTTTGGGTTAGGTTAGGATAAAATTCACCTAAATCGTTTAGACGTGTCTAACGTGAGACCTTTTAGATTATATATATATATATTAAAAATTAACATTAATTTAAGCTCACATACCCTATACTGAGGTTGAGCTACACTAGAGCTTTCGTTTTTATAGTAGTGTAATCCGATATCTTATAAGATAGCCTCCTTGTGAAGAACTGAAAATTGATAAAAATAAGGAGAAATAAGATACAGAAGAATTGAGGTTATAGTGGAAACAAAAAAAAATTCGAACACCTTACAAAAATTTTATGGATCTACCACTGATCCTATATGTTCTATGAAAGAAGTTATGGGTAGAGTGTTTTCACCACTACACCCCGAACAAGGGATTTCTTTTTATATATATTATATAAGATATTAGGTATTAACAAATTTATGTATCACCCCACATTAAAAGTAAGGCTGAGATTTTTATATATAAAAGTTTATATAAATCTCATTAGACTTAGATATTTTGAGAGTTGCCAAAAAGTAATTCAAAGCAGTTAAGCAGACGATGTGATGGAAAAGTAAGCAGACGATGTGATGGAAAAGTGACGATGGAAATTATAGTTCATGTTTACTTTTGAGAAAATAAAGTTATTTTTTTTCTAAGGAATTGCTTGGCACAAGAGCTTTCCACGTAGATTAGCTGCAAATCTAAGTAGTACGTTCGCCCTCCCATATTATTAGCTATTGCCACATATTTTATTTTATTTTTCTCTTAGTCTTTACTAGGAGGGGCGGATGTATAGCTTAAATATTATGAAAGTTTGATTGTAATTTTGTAAGGTCGACATTATATAATTTATTTTTTTTAAAAAAATACATGTTTATAAAAAAAATTTCGAAACGTCATAGAAGCGGCCGACCCCGTTAACCTCCACATAGTGCCGCCCCCTGCTATTATAATTTGTAATATTATGTTATTATCATACATGTTCGTATTTAAATTAAATGGATCATACCTGTATTTGGAGTAAGTCTCCCATTAATAAATTGGATCAATACCAAAAGAATCTGAACTATATGAATTGCCCCAACTTTCTTTTACGTACAATAAATTTTTAATAAGTTATTATTATTGGCGCATTATATACAGGGTCAATCCTGCAATTTCAGGGGTCAATGGTCATGTGCGATCAATATAAATAGTGCCTTTATTTTATTATTATAAATGTTGTTGTGCTCCAAAACGGACGAGCCCATTTTGAGCCCATTTGCAAGATAAAGCAGTCCAATAAAGTGATTCCAGACCCAATGGCTTAACCCAACTTTAGTGGTCCGAAATCCGACCAACAAGGTCTTCAAGAATTCATCCAAGAATAGAAGTTGTCTGAGCCAACTCAAGAATCACTTCATCTCGGACCACTCCGAAGTGCCTCCACCTAGAAGAGCTTTTCAGAATAAACAAGTGGCTCGCCAATGATCCGATCCGAGCTGACTTGGCGGAGCACGACCGCTCGAAGGACTCATCATAATGCAAGACACGGAAAAAATATCATATATCTTTATTTCCTTATTGTAAAAGATTTGCCCTTATCGATATCAAATTTGAATAGGGATAAATCTAATTGAGGTAGATTAGATTTAGATATATCTTCCTATATCTAAATCTTCATTCCTTATATATTTAGGATTTTCTCCCTATGAATACTTCTATTCTCATTGTAAAAGCATAGATTATTTTTTGCATAACTATCATTTTACAAATAATCTCACAACTAGATCTCTTTTATTTTTTAACCAACTTACCACTAAGAATTTCACAATTTATTTTAAAATAAATAAATATATAAATAAATAACAATCTATATTAACACTACACCTTTTACATTAAACTAAAAATAATTAGTTTGGTAATGTAAATCCAGATTGTTAGTACAAATAACTTTCCACCTAATAGATAACATAATGGTTAGGTCCTTTGTTTTTTGTTTTTTTTTGTTTTTTTTTCTCTCTCCGTAAATGGGCTTATACTATTTAAATTTAAATAGGAAATATCGTTCATAATATTACTTGGAAGTATTTAATCCCACTAACTTTAATTGCGTTTCGCTTATGAAAATGGCAACACTTTTAGGTATCTATACTATGTAGTAAGAATAAAAACCTAGAAAAATGATAAGACCGTTATTTTATTCCTTAAAAACATTACACCCTCATTAATATTTATTCTATGTACTAATTTTTTTTAGGAAATACAAGCATAAGTTTTCTTTGTATCACTATTTACACAGTTTGTGGTTTTTTTTCACGTGTTTTAGAATAATTGTGTAAAATCAAAATTTTATGAATATTATATTTATTTATAGATAAACTTAATTGATACTCTCCTGATTTGATAGAAGATAATCCAATTATAATTATAAATCTAGCCAAAAAGTACTTCATTTTATTAAACCAAAGCAATACCGTTTCATAAAAATTAAAAAACAAAAAACAAAATTTTGCTTGAAGTAATACTTGATGACAAAATAAATATAAGAGATGATTTTACATTTTTTTTTTTAAATTAGTGTACACAATTTAAATATAGAAGAGATGTAATTAATATGATTATAACATATAAAAAATGCTTAAATGTCTATTGTGATTTGTGAGCACGTGTTTGTGTCCATGATTCAGTAAGGTAATACATTAGATGAGATGATTGTTGGGAAAATATTCCTGAACTACCCTTAGGAGTACAATGTAAAAGGTTTTGTTGGATCAAACCTTAGTAGATGGTCGATCATTGCTGAACCTTAGCATAGCTTAGCAACTTATGTAATGTCCTGTATAGGGTAAACATCGAGTTGTAATAGAATAAGAATCTCAGCAGACATTAGAAAAGCAAAAAAGAAGAAGAAAACTAGTGATAGCAGAATGCTGAGGAGTCAGCATCTGATAACACGTCACCGACTGCTAAAGGTGTTAGCAATCCGAAGCCAGAGAAGCAGAAGAGCATTTGCTGCGCATCAAGTCCAGTAGTATGCTGAAAGATATCCAGCATCCCGTTCTAGAAAAGGCACAGCAAAACGAATCTCAACAACTGCTGCACCGCTATTCTGACCAACACGCGAAGATTAGACCTGTCAGAAGTAGGACGGAAAAGCCTGTACGGAGACAGAAAAGTTGGTAAAAAGTTACCTACATTTAAGTAGAAAGATCCGTTGTGTCTAAAAGAATCTGCCGACTCAAACATCAAGAAAACAACTATAAAAGGCAAGTCAAAGGAAGATGCAGGAGCTGCTCACTCTCTCTAACGCAAACACACGTACGAAAGTTTCCAAAAAGAGACAAAAAGCCCTAAGAGCAGTTCAGTTGAAAGGCATAATACAGAGATATCGAAAAGCCTTCAACTTCTTGAGTGTCCCACCACACATCGGACACTCATCTGAGAGATTCTTGAAGTGATTCAAGAATCTTCAATCATTGGGATCACTTTCGTTATAGAAAGTATCCAACAGTCAATTTCTCGAAAGGGAATTGATTAGAATGGGCACTGAAGCCGAGAACGAAGGATAGTTCGGAAGGAACTTTAAACTCTTCCACAGGTGGTAAAAGCGAGTTTTATGAAGGTGCGCCCGTGACTCAGCCGGAGCCACACCTGAAAGGTTCGGAGTATCGGAAGATAGCCGTGGAGCAGACAGACCAAACGTCGGCTGCTTGCTTTACAGGAAAGGCAACTCTTTGTACACCGTATACTTTCTTAGTGAAACTCTTAGCGATTCGGCTAAGGAGTGGACGTAGATCATTTGATCGAACCACTATAAACCTTGTGTTCTCTTGTTGATTACTATTCTATTACTTTTGAGCTACGACAATTTAACCTAGCAACGGAGTTGCTAGAGTATAACTGCAAAAAGTAACTTAAGCAAACTTGAACCAAAAACCCTAAGTTAAGAATAACCTACTTACAAGTAAACGCTAATTTCTATT
>JAPKLW010002501.1:56845-82671 GCA_026898455.1 Plectranthus barbatus
ATTTCTATTCCGCTGCATTTCGTGTGTATATATTATTGTTACCACGATGACTCTGATCTCGGGGACCAACAAGTGGTATCAGAGCAGGAGGTTGAAAAACTGACTGCTTCTGAGTCGCTTAGGACCTAGATTCTAGTTTTTCCTTGCGTTTCTTGTATCTGTGTCTTACATAGCTCAGGTAAAGGCGAAAAGAATCAAGATGACGAATCACGCTCTTCCAAAGTACAACAAGGATGGCTTTGAAACATGGAAAAAGAAGGTCATGATCCAGTTGCAGAGCATTCATCCGGAGATGAGGGACATTCTCACGATTGGTCCTATAGAGATCATGAAGGTTAACACTGCACCCCCTGGACCCGCTGGTGGTCAACCCAGACCTGAGATGGTGAAGAAACCCTACGAGGAATGGACTCTTGAAGACAAGAAGAGAGGCCAGCTGGAGTTTATCGCCATGAAACTAATCATGGATTGTCTACCTCCTCTGATGTCTGACAAAGCTCTAGACTACAACACAACAAAAGAAATGTGGGAGTACGTCTGTGAAGTTTCTCAGGAGACAGAACAAATGAAGTGAAACAAGCTACAAGTCGTTGTAGACAAGTACGAATCCTTCGCCATGGTTCCTGGTGAAACCATTCAGCAGATGGAAGAAAGATTCAACACTATCATAGGAGAACTCAAAAATGTCGGCAAGAAATATGACAAAGGGGAAATGAACAACAAAATAATATCCAAGCTTTATCCCAGAAGTGATTGGTTTGTCAAGATGACAAGCTTAAGTGAAAAGGATTTGAGCAACATGTCTACCGCTGAAGTGTTCTCTCAATTAAAGGCACATGAATTCATCATTCAGCAGTCGAAGAAGAATGAAGCTGCTATAGCACATCCAAATGCAACGAGTGCTGGAACTCAAGAGGACGTAGCATACTTCGTCAAAAAGGATGGAAACAAATGGAAATCTCCTAGGAAACCATTTTATAATCAGGAGAGATCAACACCAACAACGCCAACAAAGGAGACTCCATCAACTTCTAACTCAAGCGGTGAAAATCAAAAGATAGACGAGTTGGAGGAACAGATGAAGAAGATACAAAAAATGATTTTGGAAGCAAAGGCCGAAAAGGATGCAAAAGCAACCTCTATACAACATCCTACTGAGAAAAAGATAAGGACATGCTTTGAATGAAAATCTCCTGATCACTTGAAGCATGATTGTCCAAAAGTAAATCCTGAAGAAAGAGAACAGTTGCGGCAAAGATTTGAAAGGCGAGCAGTCCGAGCTGTGACCAAGGCATTGCTGACACGGACAGAAGTTCCAGATATTCCTGACAATGAAGAGGAATATTATCCCACTGATGAGGAAGAAGAAACCTTAATGGTCTTCATGGCAAGAATCGTTGAGGATGGTGAGCCATCCGCTAATGCTGAGCAACCTTCAGAATCGGCCCTAGCAGTTGACAATCAAGAGGTAACATCTATAGTTAACACTTCATGCTCAGCACACACATTTGAATCGGAGGATTCCTTCTTGGATTCTGAGGAAGATTATCTTACCAAGCTATCTTTAGAACTTTCAAAGATATACACCTTGAAAAATGTTATAGTAGAAGATAATTCTTCACTCAAACAAAAAGTCACAAGCCTGACCGATGAAGTCGAAAGACTAAGGTCTAATAGCGAAGAGTTATCGAGACTTAAAACTGAATTTTTTGAACTCTGAAAGTTTCAAAAATCTTGAAAAAGAGAATCTGATTTTGAAAAACAAAGCCAATGAGAAGTGTGTAATATATGACTAGTCAGGATATCTTGAATAACCTGATAAGCCAACAGAGACGTCACGGTGATCGATCTGAAATTGGGCACAGTTGTCATGACGAAGATGAAACTTCGAGGCTAAAAAGAAATATCACTTTTGTTTCTGCCGGAAAAATATTTGGTGATAGTAAAGAGAAGGATACAATAGTTGCTGAATCATCAAACGCTAAGCAGATCGCTCAACAGAATATCAAGCAGTCTGCTGAACCCAAGCAGAGTGTCAAGCACTATGCTAGACCTCAGCAAAAGGTCAAGCAGAATGTAAGATTTCAGCAGAGCATCACAAGAGATGCTGAATCTCAGCAAAGCTCTCAATTTAGATCTGCTAAGCATAACTATTCAGCAAACTCAAGGACAAAGGCTGAGCATTAGGTTTCAAATGCCAGGAAGCCAAATCCTGTCCTTTCTCCGGGAAGACACATTGAGCATCATTCAATGAAACCCCAATACTATCATTACACACCACATAGGAGAAACACCTATGTGAAACCCGAGTCCAGATACATGTGTCATCAAAGGACGATGAAGGGAAAAGAGCACAACGCACAACCACGTACACATGCACATCAAAAGGTTGAGAAGGTTAATGAAATGAATCTCAAGGAGAAAACCTTGAAGATTATCAAAATGTGGGTTCCAAAAGGAACAATGACCCGAGCTAATCCTTCATGACCCGACTCGAAACGGGGACCGAAATCAACCTAATTGTTCTTGCAGGATTAGGATTCAAGTGTGAAGACATCAGGCATGTCAAATGAATGGATCCTAGACAGTGGTTGTTCTGCGTACATGACGGGAGACGAAGATCTATTCTCAAATATTCAGAAATCTTATGGTCCATCTGTCGTGTTCGGAGATAATAGCAAGGGGAGAGTACTGGGCAGAGGATGCATAGAGCGCAATGGACTAAGGATTGTCAACGTGGCTCTTGTATCAAACCTCAAGCATAATTTACTCAGCATAAGTCAACTATGCAAAAACGGGTACACAGTATCTTTTATTCATTCAGGTTGTTCTATAGCTGACAATGCTACAGGAGAAGTAAAACTTCGAGAAATCCGGAAGAAAGGTCTTTATGTGGTCGATTGGCAAAGTGGTCAACAACATTCATGCTTTCTAGCACTAAGCAAAGAAGAAACCACATGGCTATGTCACAAAAGGTTAAATCATCTGAATTTTAAAACCATTAACCATATAGCCAGAAATGAGCTTGTCGCAGGTCTACCTGATGACATCACATTTCGGAAGGAAGGAATATGGAAAGCCTGTCAACAAGGGAAGCAAACCAAAGCTTCATTCCACTCCAATCCAAAGAAAAATACATCAAGCAGGATTCTTGAATTATTGCACATGGACCTATTTGGACCAGTCACTCCTCCCTCTGTAAGTAAAAGAATATATACTCTTGTGGTAATTGATGACTATTCTAGGTACACATGGGTTCGTTTGCTTAAAGCCAAAGATGAGGTTAAGATCATCCTACCCGAGCTAATTCTTAAGGAGCAAAACAGTAAAGAGGTTACTGTGAAGATGATTCGATCTGACAATGAAACCGAATTTTGCAATGGAATCCTCATGGATTTCTGTGCAGAAGCTGGTATAAATCATGAGAGGTCCACTGCTAGGACCCTGCAGCAGAATGGTCTAGCAGAAAGGAGGAATCGAACATTGAAAGAAGCAGTGCGATCTATGCTAGCCGATGCTGACTTACCTGCTAAATATTGGGGAGAAACGGTCATGACAACCTGTTATATGCAGAACAGAAGTTCCATTAACGGACGATTCAACATGACTCCCTACGAAGTATACAACGGTCGTAAGCCTAATTTAGATTATCTACGTGCTTTTGGTGCAACATGTTATATTCACAATAACAGAAAGTCGAAACTTAACACTTTTTCACCTAAGTCAGATGAGGGTGTACTTCTTGGATATGGTCACCCCACTCACAAAGGTTATAGAGTGTTAAATAAGACTACTGGAATTGTGGAAATAACATGCAATGTTATTTTTTATGAATCTACTTTAGTGCGCAGAGCTGTAAAAGAGACGAAGGAAATCAATCATGAGACTGATGATGTCAATGGTCAATCAATTCTGAATTCCTTCGAGAACTTACGGATTGACCCGACTAAGTCTATGAATGATTGTGATCCAATCCAGACGCGCTCAGCCGGTGATCAAACCGCTGACCAGATCAATGATGCCAATGATCATGCTGAGGCCAATCCTCAAAAGGATATCTTTAATCTGCTAGATGATTCAGATGAGGAGACTTCAAATTCTACTACCGTTGCTGAAGGAGTAGATGCTGCTGAAGACCTTGGCACAGGAGGTGCTGTGTTACCAGCTGCTGAGATACCTGCTGATGAAGAAGGTCCAGATCATGATGTTCCTATAGCAGAAGCTCCAGTTGCTGAAGGAATTTCTGCCACGGAAGAACAAGTCACCAACACTCCAGATGCTGAGGATCAAGCGAATGATGTAGAGCATACTGATAATCGAGACAGAGAAGGAAATGCTGAAGAACCAATCAGACCAGCATGGCTGCGTGCTCATTCTCTAGAAGATGTTCTTGGAGATATTAATGATCCTGTTCTTACAAGACAAGGGTCCGCAATGTTTTCTTGCTATCTATCAAGTGAGGAACCAACTAAAGTTGAGGATGCTTTACGCGATCCAGACTGGGTAAACGCTATGCAAGAGGAGCTTGCTGAATTCTCTCGCAATCATGTATGGGATCTGGTAGATAGACCAGAACATCAGAATGTTATAGGCACCAAATGGGTATTCAAGAACAAGAAGAACGAATCAGGCGTGGTGGTAAGGAATAAAGCACGTCTTGTAGCCAAAGGATACAAACATTGTGAAGGGATTGACTATGATGAGACATTTGCTCCAGTAGCCAGATTGGAAGCAATAAGGTTATTCCTTGCTTATGCTGCACATCATGAATTCTCGGACATGCAAATGGATGTCAAAAGTGCATTCCTCAATGGCGAGCTCAAAGAAGAAATCTATGTTGAGCAACCCCCAGGATTTGAGAATGGAAACCAAGTCTATAAGCTGAGAAAAGCTTTATATGGATTGAAGCAAGCACCACGGGCATGATATGGAACTTTATCCAAGTTTCTGCTCGACAATGGTTTCAAAAAGGGAAGGATTGATCAAACACTCTTCCGTATTAGAGACAAAGGAAGCATCCTACTTGTGCAAATCTACGTTGATGATATCATTTTTGGCTCAAAGAATCAAGATCTCTGTGACAAATTTTCCAAGCTAATGATGAGAAACTTTCAAATGAGTATGATGGGAAAGATGTCCTATTTTCTTGGACTTCAAGTTCAACAATCAGATGAAGGAATTTTCATTCACCAAAGAAAAGACACGCGGGATCTGATTGCTAAGTATTGTCCAGAGAAAACCAAGAGGTTAAGGATTCCCATCAGCAATGCGTGCATAGCAGATCTCCAGAAAGAAGGAGAAGCAGTGAACCTACCTTATATCGAGGGATCATCGGATCTCTGCTATATCTTACAGCCAGCAGACCCGATATATCATATGTTGTGGGACTATGTGCTAGATATCAATCTCAACCAAAAAAATGCACCTAGATACATCAAGGCTAATTATCAGATATTTGAAGTGCACAGAAGGCTTAGGAATTTGGTATCCAAGAGCCGACAGTCTAACTCTGAGTGGTTATTCTGATTCTGATTTTGGAGGATGCAAGATTGATAGATAAAGCACCAGCGGAACATGTCAATTCCTTGGACATAAATTGATCAGCTGGTTCAGCAAAAAGCAGCACTCGGTAGCAACATCAACCACCGAAGCAGAGTATGTCGCGGCTGCTAGTTGCTGTCAGCAAATTCTGTGGATTCGACAACAACTTCAGGATTATGACATTTCTCCTGAATGTGTACCAATCTTCTGTGATAACAACAGTGCTATGTGCATCACAAAGAATCCAGTACATCACTCCAGAACCAAACATATTGATATCCGACATCACTTTATTCGTGATCATTAAGAAAAGAAGGATATTGATATTCAGCGTATATGCACGGAGGATCAAATAGCAGACATTTTCACTAAACCTCTAGCAGAAACAAGATTCAAAGACTTATGTATCAAATTGGGCATGATGGAGTTAGACGTTGTTGTCGATGAATGAGATGCTATTCTCATTCTTTCTGGTTTTTGTGGATTTCTCTTCATTATCTTTAGCATGTTATGGAGGTCTCTGCTAAATGAAGTCTGCTAAGATAATGGTGAATATCGAAAACACCCCTCTAAACAGTCAGCAGATAGATTGTATTTGCTCAGCAGATCATGAAAAAAAAAATGAAGATCAAATCTATCTTTTGATATGAAGATATGCCAAAGATCGTTGTGTTGTACAACTATTCATCACTAAAAATAGACATGCATTGCAAAAAGAGGAACTTCATTACATCTTCAAAAGGAGGGACATTACAACATCAGTCAAAAGGAAAACACAAATCTACTACAGGATTCATTATGTTTTCAGAAAGGCGACACTGGCTTATAAGGATAGAAATCAGCTCCTTGAAGGTTGGATGGACCGTCAGCAATCTCCGGAAAATACTTCTCCATCAACCAGCTAAGCTGCATTCCATTCCGCAGTGGTACAAACGGATGAAGCTTGATGCTTTCCCAGACATTCTTGAAGAAGAATCCAGCACAGTCCACAGAGGCAGCATCATCTATAGCCATCATCACCTGCCAAACAGTCCTTGAGAAACAGAGGTCATAAGACTCCTCTCCAAGCTGAATACCATGGGCAATGCGAAACATCACCCAGTATGAAGTCTGGAGACCAGAGGCTGGAATGTCAGGGCTAAACTCAAAACGAGGAGAATGACACCATTTCTCCCATGCCACCCATTCTGGAGCCACCTCTTCTGCAAGATAGTCCTCCACAGACAAAGGACCTCGAGGAAGCCCAAAATCCACTGCAAAAGTGTCAGGGGTCCAACGGACAAGCTTACCATGGATCACTCCGTAAATTGCGTTCGGCTCGACATGACAATCACCAAGGAAGTCCCTCAACACTTCCTCTTGGAAACGATGAGGAGTGGCACATGCAAATTGAGAAAGACCCCCCCACTGCAATGCAGACATGATCTTCACTGCCACATCACAATCATCCATATAATATCTATCCAGACCCGGCTCATCCAGAATTAGGTTGCGCCTGATATCTAAGGTTCTTGGAGGAGAATCCATACGTGAAGAAGGGAACTTGATTTTCTTGTAGAAAGAAAGGTTGAAAATATGAGTCAAGTGAGGATGGAAGTTGAGATGTTTGGATAATCTCGAATGGAGGCATTTATAGAGGATTTGCCAATTATGATGCGAAGAAAGAGAAAAATCTGTCTGAAGATCACAATGATTCGTCTCTTAGAATACGAAACGTCGCGAGTAAAGGAATCGACGTGTATGCATGGAGAGTCAAATCATTTCAGCAATATTAAGTAGGAAGCATTGAAAGGTTCGAGGATCTCATCATCATTACGATTTTCAAACAAAGTCTTCAGAGACTCAGCAGAACTTCGAAAGATGTTGACGAATCTCGTGCAAGGTTAGCAGATCATTTTGTGCATTTGGGTGCTGAGACATACTACCATCCATCAGCATCCTTGGACGGCTGCTAGATCAGAAGTAACAACATATCCGAAATCGAGGCGGGATGACTCAAAATTCAAACTTGATGGGACCCGATAAGGCATATTTAATGAATGCAAACGTCGGCATCAACTGAGGAGACGCCACGTCAGATGCACTTGAGTGTTTCTTGAAGCATGGGAAGCCATATGGAAAGATGCGTTCTTTATAAACCGTTGATCTAACCTCTTTCAGAATTTACCTCAACCGTTAGATCTCACATTCAAAAGTTTAACCCTATCGTGCTCTGATCACTGTTCATTCTATCTCCTTCGAAATCCATAGCAGAATTCCCAAATCCAAAATCTCCGAATTCTTCGAGATTACTCAAAATTCTTTCTCAAAGACATGGCCTCCAATCCCAAAGCCTCATCATCCCAGAAACCCACTTCCCATAAACATCAATCTGAATCCAGTGAACCCCGTATCTTCAATTTTCCACCAAATTCTGAAGAACCCCTGCATGCACGACATGCACCAGGTTTTACCGGCATTCTAAAGAATGAAGATTTTGACGATTCAATATCATATGGTCAACTAGTTATGATGGCTTGGAAGAAAACTCAGAGCGGGAACACAAAGGAGCTAAGACGTTTAGCTCAAATCTTGAAAGATTGCATACTATACAAACGTCTTGCTGCTGAACATATCCTGGATTGGATAATGGATATCCTTGACAGCGAACAGGTAATTCAATACTTATCCGTTGAACATGTGCATTTTCATCCGCATATGGTATCTGAATTCTATGCTAGAGCAGTATTGAGTAAGGATGGAAAATCTTTCAAAACCTGTGTTTATGGAACCATAATCAAAGTAAATGCCGATGTACTTGCTAAGACTTTTGGTCTTCGAAATGAGGGGGAACACTTATCTCAATACAAGGTAGCAGATTATGATGAAATGGAACGGCGTTGGAATCTGTAGAAGAAGCCTGGCCAATTGAAGGATAGGAAAGGTCTGCCAATTACTTTCAAGGCTGCCACCCCCATTAACGCCCTAAAAGATGAGTTTAAAACTCTTGCTGAATTGGTCATCAAGATGTTTCAATGTGATGCTGGATCATACTCTGAGTTATCTGCTAAGAAGTACGCTGTCATGATGGCTCTCACGGACAGAGTGAAGGGCAATTGGGCAGAATTTTTCTTCGAACGATGGGCAGAACATGCCAAGAAGAATGATCACATGTCCATCGATGGAACATTCTCATCGAACGTTAACTTCGGGTTGAAAACCAGCAAGTTTCTAGAGTTAGTCATGCACCCCACGAAGATTGATCAAGGTGTGAAGCTCCTTCCCACTGATTTCATTCCAGCAACAAGGAAGGAAGCCAACCCTCTTGACTTCAAGAAACCAAAGAAGTTGACTGGCAAGTCCAATGTCGATAAGGATAAACCCACTTCAGACGAGGAAGTCGACGAAAGCTCACTAGGACATCAGGTGCTGTAGGCGGCATCACCTGTCACTGTTGAAGAAATAGCGGTATTGACTAAGAATGCTGAAACAGAACAATGCTTTCAGCAACTCGATGACATTGTAACCCTCGGTGATATACCTACCGAAAGGATAGAAGAGATTATGGAGAAGAAAGCAGTGGAACAGCCACCGCTCGTGATTGGTCAACTTGCCCTTCCAATTTCATCTGAACAACAAACAAGAGTTGTGCCAACAGAAAAAAGGAGATCTACTCGTCAACGACTGTTCAAAACCGCTGAACTTCAGGAACTCGATGATGCCAAAAAGAAGGCAACTACTGATCAAGCTACTGCTACTGAAAAGGAGATTGACCCACCCTTGTCCTCTAAAAGCTTTGAGGAACGTGTCAAAGGCATACGTGAAACTAAAAGAAAACGGAACGATGCAAAGAAAGCACAGGAAATAAAAGCATATAGAAAGGAGATTGAAAGAATTACGTTTGAAGGAAGAGATTTGAATTTCGAACAAATCAAGCGATCTCACGATGAGCGACAGGCTCAAAAGAAGATGGTTAGTTCAACATCAAACGAAGAAGCTGCTGACGAATTGAGCAGAGCAGCAAAGAAAGGAAAAACAACAGTAGAGTCTACTCAGAAAGGAAAAGAAGTGGAAATCCTTGTTGAAGTCACTCAACCTGCCAAAATAACAGAAGAAGAAGACGACATGGCTGACGCGGAGCTAGACACGATGATCCACTCTGGAACCTTCAATACCAAAGAAAACTCCAAGGGCAAACAAGTTCAGATTCGTGAACCAACCAACGAACCTTATAAAGGCGATAGTTCAAAGAGGGACGAACCACACAAAGCAAAAAATGTTATATCTCCCAAGGATAAGGATACAGGGTCGTTCGGAACCACAAAGGAACCTGTAGACACCAACATGTCTGCTAACGAACCAGCTACTGAGGAAAATATCATTGAATCTGAAAGCGAACCAGCTACTGAGGAGAAGATTGTTGAATCTGAAAAAGAACCGCCTGCTGAGGCCATGACTCATACAGTTGCTGAAGAGTCTACTGTAGCTGAAGTAAATATGCTGGACACTGCTGAAGTAGTCCATGTTGCTGAGGAGACAACAACCGCTATTGTTATTGAGGATCATACATATGATACGATAGAACAAGAAGTCTCCTCTGCTGGATTTCTGGATGAATCCACCTGCTCATCAGAATCTGATTCTGAGGGGGAATCTAATGAGGTATTTGATGCCAAAATCCTAAGGCAATTCCCCACCTTGAAGAACGAACAACTGAGGATCCCATTTCATGGTTTACCTGGGAAACTCTTCCACTCTAGAAGGGTAGCTCAGTGGTGCGCATCTGTCTCACTTGACGATGATTAGAATGCCGATCTCCAAGATTGGAGTGACAAAATCTTAGCATTTGTAGATCAAGAAGTCAGTAGGGACATTGTTGGGGTCTTCTATGTTGAAATTGATGAAGGAACAGAAGAAGGCAAGGTGCTTGGTAAACAATTCTGACGATGGAAAACATATGATTACATTATGCATGAACTCTGTTTTGAAGAACGGATGATTACTATTGCAAGGAAAGGTCTAAATTTCTGGCATTTCGAAGAATTATGGGCAAACGGATGGATGGATCAGCCCTCCTGCACGAAACAGTTTACCGATCAACAGGTGATTGCAAGACTACAAGCCATCCGTGCCCACCGAAAATACTCCGCATCCCTGTCACTGCCCCGATCTCAGTTTGCTCCAAATCAGAAGTCTCTAGCACACATACAGCTAACCAAACGACAAAAGGCTGCAATGGATGCTTATCAGAAAAGAAAAGCTGCTTATGAGGAGAAGTTGCGAGTTAGAAGCCTAGAACTAGCCGCTCTTGAACAAGCAAAGAAAGAAGAGGCTAAGCGACAGGACCATCTCAAAATGATCAATTTTCAGAAAGACTATACTCGAGCTGTTGCCTTACTTCAAGCTTCTGAGGCTCAAGGTTCTGCTTCAAATCCCGATCAAGATGTAGTGAGTGACTCAATGGAAGTAGATACCAATGTGGTTGCTGAAGCTACCACCCAAACGATTGAAGTCGCTGTCCCAGAATCTGCAATCATAATAGTGGAAGGACAAGTCGGTGAACTTACCACCAGAGCAACCAGTAACGAAATGGTCATTTCCGACATTCCTATTGCTGCTGAACCAGTACAAGTGAGTTTCCAATCTCTTGTCAACATACTCCACAACGCACTACATCAACGCAACATCCAGCAAGCCAGATTCAATGAAGAAGTCCTAAGAGAGGTTGCTGATGTACGAGGAGCAATCTTTGAAGTTAAAACCTCTGTCTCTGAGGTTCAGCAAAAGGTTGGTCAAGTTACTGACAAGATCACACATGTGGAAGAAACCGTCTCTACGGTGCAAACAAATGTGGTGACTCTCAGTGTCGATCTTGTTGCACACAAGTCTTTCACCACCTCTATTTTGGATGCGCTCAAAGAGGGGGAAGAAAGAAGGATTGCTGAACAAGCAAGGGTGAAAGCAGATGAAGCTGAGTTGCTAAGGAAAGAAAAAGAGTTTGAACGAGCAATGATGGAACGAAGAATGAAGTTAGAAGAACAACAGAAAGCAGAACAACGAGCTCGTATCAAGCAAATGGAGAAACTCATAGCCATGACAACAAGGAAGGTGGAATCCCTTGAGAAGCCAAAACCTCCACCAGACGCCCAGAACTAAGGTCACTCCCATTTGTCATGTTCTTATTTATTTTTGACGTGATTCTAAACTGATTTCACTAAACTTGTAATTGCAATATCATATATGAAATCATCGGAATCATGACAAAATCTTATTGTCTAAATTCTGATTTTTCGAGTGCGTATAATAGTTGAAATACACTCTCTGTGTATTCAACAAATCAGAATCTGGAAGATAAGCCAAGAATGTTTGAATGTTTGTTGAATGATTTACTTATAATATTTTCGCTAAGGACTTAAAGCAAGTAAGATTCTGAGATAGTTTGTCTAGAAATTTCCTTGTAAGTCAGAATTTTTCGATGCTAAGTCTCAGCAATCCTTAGTAAGCTTTGATCGCACTAAAAATGGGGAAATTGTTGTGAAAATATTCCTGAACTACCCTTATGAGTACAATGTAAAAGGTTTTGTTGGATCAAACCTTAGTAGATGGTAGATCATTGCTGAACCTTAGCGTAGCTTAGCAACTTATGTAATGTCCTGTATAGGGTAAACATCGTGTTGTAATAGAATAAGAATCTCAGCAGACATCAGAAAAGCAAAAAAGAAGAAGAAAACTAGTGATAGCAGAATGCTGAGGAGTCAGCATCTGATAACACGTCACCAACTGCTAAAGGTGTTAGCAATCCGAAGCCAGAGAAGCAGAAGAGCATTTTCTGCGCATCAAGTCCAGTAGTATGCTGAAAGATATCCAGCATCATGTTCCAGTAAAGGCACATCAAAGCAAATCTCAACAACTGCTACACCGCTATTCTGACCAACACACGAAGATTAGACTTGTCAGAAGTAGGACAAAAAAGCCTGTACGGAGACAGAAAAGTTGGTAAAAAGCTACCTACATTTAAGTAGAAAGATCCGTTGTGTCTAAACGGATCTGCCGACTCAAACATCGAGAAAACAACTATAAAAGGCAAGTCAAAGGAAGATGCATGAGCTGCTCACTCTCTCTAACGTAAACACACGTACGAAAGTTTCCAAAAAGAGACAAAAAGCCCTAAGAGCAGTTCAGTTGAAAGGCATAATACAGAGATATCAAAAAGCCTTCAACTTCTTGAGTGTCCCACCACACATCTGACACTCATCTGAGAGATTCTTGAAGTGATTCAAGAATCTTCAATCATTGAGATCACTTTCGTTTTAAAAAGTATCCAACAGTCAATTTCTCGAAAGGGAATTTATTAGAACGGGCACTGAAGCTGAGAACGAAGGATAGTTCGGAAGGAACTTTAAACTCTTTCACAGGTGGTAAAAGCGAGTTTTACGAAGGTGCGCCATTGACTCGGCCGGAGCCACACCTGAAAGGTTCGGAGTATCGAAAAATAGCCGTGGAGCAGACAGACCAAACGTCGGCTGCTTGCTTTACAGGAAAGGCAACTCTTTGTACACCGTATACTTTCTTAGTGAAACTCTTAGAGATTCGGCTAAGGAGTGGACGTAGATCATTTGATCGAACCACTATAAACCTTGTGTTCTCTTGTTGATTACTGTTCTATTGGTTTTGAGCTACGACGATTTAACCTAGCAACAGAGTTGCTAGAGTATAACTGCAAAAAGTAACTTAAGCAAACTTGAACCAAAAACCCTAAGTTAAGAATAACCTACTTACAAGTAAACGCTAATTTCTATTTCGCTGCATTTCGTGTATATCTTATTGTTACCACGACGACTCTGATCTCGGGGACCAACAATGATAATAATTAAAATTAATTCTATCATATTATATTATTATATTAACACATGTTAACTAGTGTTATTGTTGGTCCCGAAATCAGAGTAAATATATTGCAGCGGAAGTAAGTATGTAATGCACTTGTTTTCCGAAACTGATTGAAACTCAGTTTCGGGTTTAAGAAAGTAAGTTTTAAGCTCAGAAAGTGATTAAATAAGTTTCACAAAAATACACTTCAATACTTAACCAAGTATTGAAGATTTTAAAGCTAAGTTTGAATGAAACTAAGTATGTTGAATCTTAAATAACAAGAAGTAAATGACTCGGGACATAATACAGGTTCGGATCTAAAAATCATATGTCCACTCTTCCAAACTTAATCGTGAAATCCACTAAGTTTTGTACAAGCCTCCTTACAATCTATGGATAGCCCATTGGCACTCTGTCCTTTGATCTGCTATCGTCACTAGCTTAGGAACTCTATGTAGATTCAAACTTCAGATTGAAGTGAGGACGCACCTCGCAGCCTTCTTCTAGGTGGTTGGATGTTTGATGTTCTTCCCAAAACTCAGTTTGGTCGGCATCTCCCGTGAGAATCAGAATCCCAGAGTAGGATAATGATTTCTATGAATATTACTTGAAAAGTAATATTCACCAAGATGATAGCATAAGCTTTAAGCTTAGCCTCGTGTTTTGAACCACGTAGCACAGATGTTTAACTTGAGTTAGAAACTCAAGTCTCGTGAATAGAATCATGGAGTAAACAGAGAACTTTTGAGTAGAAAGACTGACAGAGTGTCGGCTTAGCTTTTCAAGAGATTCTTAGTTTTTTTTCATTCGAACTGTTGGATTATTTATAGGAGATTCCTCGAACATTTGAAATTATGCCCGTTAGATACGAAATTCCAGTCGTTAGAGACAAGATTGGATGATCCAATCATAGCCCATGCTTTGTTTACTCTGCTCTAAAAAAGATTGTACTTCATGTACTTTCTACCTGCTCTTGTCAGACTCAGCGTTAGTCTGAGAAATCCAAGTATGGACATCCTCGTACTGACTTTTACTTAGCAATCATATGAGTGAGCTTAGTTCTCCTTCTGTTCCATGTGCTTAAGAAGTAAGGCCTCCATACTGACATTCCATGGTCAGTATAGACAACCCTCATACTGACTTCTCATAAGTCAGTATGGTAATTTCTATACTGAGTACCCAAACTCGGTGTAGCATTTGACCATACTTAGTTAAAACTAAGTTCCATGCATGTACACTTCTTCACCTCTCGAGCAAATCCTTTGCTCGGTCTTCACCACCTAAGTTCTATTACAACACGAATAATCCTATACATGGATTACATTTAAGAACTCTAGAAACTTAGTGCTAAAGTAAGTTTTGACATATCAAAACATCAAATTAAGGAGGGAACTAAGACTTAGTTCCTAACCATTTCCCTCATTTTAATATTGTCAAAACTACTTACAAAGAGACAGAAAGAAAAGGAAGCATGGCATACTGAGTTTACGACGACACTACTCAGTATATGTGTCCTTAGTTCTGTCATACTCTAATTGGTCTTCCCCCTGAATTGGAGAGACATTTCTTGTTGGTCCCTGATCAGAGTGTTTATAGTTGCAGCGGAATGTTAATGATATCTTGCGCTTATCTTGCTAAGGTCACGACTTAGCAAGTGTTTATGAATTGTGTTTAAGCTCGAGTATTCTTTAGTTTTATTTCAAGATATACAACACTTGGTGTGTTGATTTTTAAAATAAGTAACAAAGTAAAAGTAGTAAATGAACACATGATTTATAGTGGTTCGAGCAACTGTTCAACGTCCACTTTTCAGTCCTCTTGACTGAAAATTCACTATGATTGATTACAAGGTCAGGCTTGAACTCTAACGTTGAGCAGCTCCTCCATTTGGTCAGCGCGCACCTTCAAGCACCTAGGTCTTCAATCTTCACTTTGACACTCCTTAGAGTGAGGACAAACCTCCCTTCTCCTCGGACGTCGACCTTGGGAGTTTTATAGTTCTTCTCAGAACCTTTCCTTTTTTGGCAGTAGCCCGTGATAATCACTCTTGCAGAGCTAGGAGACTGCTAGATTCTTTCTAGGATATAACGAATCCCAAAGTTAACCTTAGAAGAAAACTTCAAAGGTCTTGAGCTCTGAATTCGGAAGCTTATGCAAAGTCTCGATCAAATGAATGCTCGGATATGAGTTCGCGTGATTTTGAGAGTATTTTAATTTGTCTAACTTCTTTGTTGTAAATTTAGCGAACCTTTTTTTCTTCGCAAAATCATCTATTTATAGGTGAAGATTCAAACGTCCGTTTGAATCTTGTCCGTTAGACACAGAGTGTCTGCTCACCAATCTCCGTCCTTCTTTTCATGCGAAGTACAGAGACTCTTCAGGTCTCTTTCGTCTCTGATCAACATTCTCTTTATCTTAGTCGTCTTTGTCAGAATGGATCTTTGAGTTTGGATCTGGAAACCTTCCTTTTGTCTGTTGATTATCCTTCATTCTGATTTGTCGGGTTTCCACGTGATTTTTTATCCTTCTGTTTCACGACTCCATTTTGAATGTTGATTGTTGTCATCCGTTTACTGGCACTTGGTAGTCTGATGATATCTCATCAGTCCTGCTGAGATTCAGCAACGTGCTTGCTTCGCTCCTTCAGCATTCCTTGCAGCACTTCCAGCATTCTATACTCGTCTTTTCGATGTTTACTAGCTTCTTTAGATATCTTCATTCTTGTTGACTCCTTTAGCATTTTCTTTCCAATGCTTGAGTCTTCTAGCATTTTCCTTGAGCTTTGCTTATTCCTTAAGCATTCTTCGATCCTTTCTTCTAGTTCTATTACAACTTGAATAATGGTATCCTATGCAGGACTTTTACAATTTGACACGATTCTAACTTAGTAGAAACTAGATCGATTTGAGCTTTGATGCACCAAAACCATAATACATACACTTGAAATCAAGGGGTTATAATATTTCTAACAATTTCCCCTTTTTGGTGCGATCAAAGCCCTGATTCTAATTTGGCCTTAAATCTAATTTATTGATCACAGGAAAGCTGATTTATGAGATTACAAAATATTCCTAGCAATTCTATCTCAGCATATCAACTCCCTTAGACTCAGTATTATTCAAAAATGTTCCCCCTCAAAATATAAAGGGTATTGCTCGATTAAGAAATTTTTGGTCAAGTAAATGGCTTTCAAATCAGTAATCAAGTAAGCATAAAGCACATTCACACACAATTATAGAGCAACACGTAGGAACATATCACACACACCCAAACAGTCCTTGTAATTTGCTGATTACATTGAATGTGTAAGTTCAACTATAGCAATTTAGTTCAGAGTTGGACAATGAGGTGTTGTCTTCAACCTGGGTTAGTTTCCATTAAAAATCTTGCAATAGAATACAAGAAACACACACCCAAATCAAAGAAAGCATTTTACACTGAATGTGTAAGTTCATCTATAGCAATTTAGTTAAGAGTTGGACAATGAAGTGTTGTCTTTGTTGGGAAATTATTCCTAAAATCTCCCTTAGGATGTATTTGTAAAAGGTTTTGGTGAATCAAACCTTAGTAGTTGGTCGATCATTTGCTGAACTCTAAATAGTCTAGCATACTCTGTAAAGTCCTGTATAGGTTCTATATTGAGTTGTAATAGACTAGTATGCTAGAAGAAGTCATAGTAGTCACGAAGATGATGTTTGCTAAAAGACATCGAAAAACAGAATGCTAAGATATTAGCATTCATCAATAACCAGCAAACTGCTAGAGAAATGAGCAAACAAAGGATAAAAGAGTCATGCATCAACGAGAGTCTTCAGCTGCTAAACAAAGGATCCTAGCAGAGCAATACACAGGATGCTGAAGTGTCACTACCGTTCTGACAAAAAGCTCACACAAAGGACGAGACATTCCCGAAGTAGTTAGGAAAGTACAAGTCAAAGACAAAAGCGACTGTCACAAACCAAACACTCTCGGATCAAGGAGCCGTTGAGTCTAACGGATATGGAGATTCAAACTTTGAATCACCATCTATAAAAGACAGGTCCGAAAGTGGAGAAAATAGCTGCTTCTATCACTACCGACATTCGCAAACTACACAAGTGTGAGATTCCTTTGAAAAAGCGAACAAGTGAAAAGTAGTCAGTTGAGAGCTCGTGATAAAAAGCGAATTCAAAGCTTTCAACAACCTAGAGTGTCTTCTCATTGAATATCTGACACTCATCCTTGAAGATCCTTGAACTTTCGTTAAGAATCTTCAATTATTGGGATAACTTCCTTACTAGGAGTATCCAACAGTCATTCTTGAAAAAGATTGACTCTGACGAGCGTTAGCCGCATATTTATTGAGTTCAGGGGCAAACTATAAAAGCCTCATTAGCGAAGGACAAGTTTTACGAAGGTGTGCCCTTGACTTGGCCGGAGCTGTGATCGAAAAGTGCAAAGTATCGGAGGATAGCTGTGCTGTGGCCGGTTCGAAAGTTCGCCGCCTACTGCAAGTGTTGGCGAATCCTTGTACTGATTGTATACTTTTCTAGTGAAATACTTAGCATACTGGCTAAGGAGTGGACGTAGATCTATTTGGATCGAACCACTATAAAATCTTGTGTTCATTTACTGTTTTATTACTTACTGTTTAAAGCTGATTTGAAACCTAGCAACAGAGTTGCTAGTGTATATCTGAAAACTAACTTAAAACATAACTTGAGCTAAGAAACATTTTGTAAACAACGATAAGTGTAAGTGACGAACATTTATTCCGCTGCATCTCATGTTAAGTTGTATTCACGACAACTCTGATATTTGAGGACCAACAAGTGGTATCAGAGCAGGAGGTTGAAAAACCGACTGCTTCTGAGTCGCTTTGAAACCTGATCTATCTTTTCCTTGCACTCTTATCCTTGTTTTTGTCTATCTAGCTCAGGAAATCACTCCAAAAAAAATAATAATACAGAATGTTGAATCACTCACTTGGAAAATATGACAGAGAAAATTTTTCATCTTGGAAGAAGATGGCTCTCTCATACAACTTCAGAGCATACATCCTGAGATGGCGGATGTACTGGTAAGAGGTCCTATTCAGATTATGAAAGCTAACACTTTTATAGGACTTGAACGTGCTGAAGATACTGCTGAAGGAGAACCAAGACCCCCGAGACCTGACATGGTTCCTAAACCGTTTGATGAATACACAAGTGAAGACAAAAAGAGAGCTCAACTAGAGCACGTGGCAAAGAAATTGATTCTTGACTCACTTCCAAAGCTGATGAAAGAGAAAGCGCTTGATTTTGAAACTGCTAAGGAAATGTGGGACTACGTGTGCGAGTCTTCTCAGGAGACGGATCAAATGAAACGTAATAAACTACAGGTAGCTGTAGACAAGTACGAATCCTTCTCTATGTGTGCAGGTGAAACCATACAAATTATGGAGGAACGCTTCAACACTATCATTGGAGAACTCAGGAATCTTGGAAATAAGTATGATAATGGAGAGATGAGCAACAAAATCATCTCCAAACTATATCCAAGAGATGACTGGTTCGCAAAAGTAACAAGTTTGAGTGAAAAAGACCTCAACAACATGACTACATCTGAGGTATTTGCTCAACTTAAAGCTCACGAATTTATCATACAGCAGTCGAAGAAAAACGAAACAGCTATAGCACAAGCCACATCAAATTTCGCTAGCAACTCTAAAGACTTGGCGTACTTCGCTAAGAAGGACTATAACAAATTCAAGACAAAGAAATCCTTCTACAAGCCCGAAAGATCTGCTCCAGCATCACCCGCAAAGGAAGGTACTTCCAGTGCAGGTACACAGCCGATTGATCTAAGGATCAATGAGCTGGAAGAACAGATGAAAAAGATGCAGATAATGCTGAATGAAGCGAAAGCTGAAAAAGAAGCGAAAGAGATTCAATCATCAACATCTAACCGCTCAGTAGAGCGAAAAATTAGAACTTGTTTTGAATGTGGTTCTCCAGATCATTTGAAGCATGACTGCCCGAAGGTCAACAGAGAAGAACGAGAACGCCTGAAGCAACGATTTGAAAGACGCACTGCTAAAGCTGTAACCAAGGCGTTGCTGACCAGGACGAAGATTGCTGATGAAGAGGAGTTTTACTGCTCTTCAGAAGAAGAAGATAGCGAAGAAGCATTGTTCGTGTTGATGGCAAAAATCATTGAAGATCAGTTTGCTGACGCAGACAACGATGCTGAAGAAACCAATGAATCAGCCCTCGCTGCTGAGCAAACTGAGGTATTATCAACAAACCCATCTAGCAATCCAATCATAGATGAATCGGAGGAATCATTTTTCAATTCCGAGGAAGATTACTTGACAAAATTGTCAATAGAATTTTCAAAAATGTATGAGATCAAAAACGAAATCATTGGGGAAAACACCTCACTAAAACTCAAAGTTACAAACTTAACCGAGGAAGTCGAGAGACTGAGGTTAGAAAGTGAGGAACTCTTGAAATTAAAAGCAGACTTCTCTCATTTGTCAGAAAAATTTCAAACTTTAGAAAAAGAGAGTCACGCTTTAAAGAGTAAACCCAAAGAGGATTGTATTTGCATGTATGCATCCAGCAGGGCTGCTCTCAATGCCCTTGTAAGTAGTCAAAGACGTCACTATGATAAGTCTGGACTTGGATGCGAATCATCAAAAAGAATGTCAAAACCCTATGATAATTCTTCTAAACAGAATCCGATTTTGTTTGTATCTGCTGGACATAACTCTGCTGAAAAGGGTAAAGGAGTAGAATCTGCTGAAACTTCGTCTGCTAAGCCAATAGCTAAGCCGAAGAATAGACTCCCGCAGAACGTGCCCATTGGATCTCAGCAGAGGTCTATACCGAACATAGCCAATCGTTCATCTGCTGGATCTCAGCAGAGGTCAGAGTCTGCTAAGCCTTTATCTAATGGACCTCAGCAGAGGAACCCAAGGATAAACGCTGTACGCAATTCTAAGCCGCAGCAGAAGAATCAAATGATGAATGATAGGCAAATATTTAATAGACCTCAGCAGAGAAATCCAAGAGCATCTGCTAAGCCTTACTCAGCAAACTCAAGGAGTACTGAGCGTTCTGATTTTAACGCAAGGATAGTACATCCTAATTTTCACCAGAGAAGGCCTGCACAGTACAATGCTGTGAGACCTATCTACCAGCAGAATACACTTCATAGAAGAAACGTCTATGCAAGGCCTGAGCCCATTCTATATACATTTCCAAGGGCAAGGATGGCTAAGTACATTGCTTCATCTAGAAATAGTAATGTTAAAAATGCTAAGCCAAAGGTCAAGAAAGTGGTCAATAGTGAAACCAAGCCGAAAGTCTTGAAAGTCACTATGATATGGGTTCCGAAAGGAACTATGCTTCACGCTAATCCTGCAGGACCCGACACTAAACGGGTACCTAAAATCACTTGATTCACTTGCAGGAACAGGACTTGAGAGCTACGGGAACGTGCATATCTAATGAGTGGGTCCTGGATAGCGGTTGCTCTGCTCATATGACCGGGAACGAAGAATTATTCTCAGACATAAGAAGACTACTTAACGGTCCCAAGGTCAAGTTCGGAGACAACAGTGAAGGAGAAGTCATTGGAAGAGGGTGCATTGAAAGGAACGGATTAAGAATCGTCAATGTAGCACTCGTCTCCAACTTGAAGCACAATCTACTCAGCATAAGCCAATTATATGAAAACGGGTATATCGTATCTTTTATGAATACTGGTTGTGCTATTGCTGATGCTATTTCAGGAGAAGTAAAACTAAGAGGCATCCGCAAGGGTGGCTTGTATATTGTTGATTGGCAAAGCGGTCAACAACATTCCTGCTTTCTAGCTCTAAACAAAGAAGAAACAACATGGCTATGGCATAAGAGGTTCAATCATTTAAATTTCAAAACTATTAATTACCTTGCCAAGAATAAGCTTGTTGTAGGTCTGCCCAATGAAACTTTCCGCAAGGAAGGAATATGCAAATCATGTCAGCAAGGGAAGCAGACCAAATCATCCTTTAAGACAAATCCCGAAAAAGAAACACCACAAAGGATTCTGGAGTTACTTCATATGGACCTCTTCGGTCCAGTCACTCCACCCACTGTAAGTAAACGTCTATATACACTAGTGGTGGTTGATGATTTCTCCAGGTACACATGGGTACGTCTGTTAAAGACAAAGGATGAGGTGAAACTCATCCTGCCAGAACTGATTCTCAAGGAGCAAAACAACAAAGAAGTTACTGTAAAGTGAATTCGATCTGACAATAGAACAGAATTCTGTAATGGAGTGCTGATGGATTTCTGTGCTGAAGCTGGAATATCACACGAAAGATCTACAGCAAGGACTCCTCAACAGAATGGTTTAGTAGAAAGGAGGAATCGGACGCTGAAGGAAGCCGTTCGCTCAATGTTAGCAGATTCCAAACTTCCTGCTAAGTACTGGGGGGAAGCAGTCATGACGGCCTGTTACACACAGAATAGGAGTGCTATCACAAGCAGATTCAACAAGACTCCTTACGAAGTGTACAACGGTCGTAAGCCCTCCATAATTCATCTACGTGCATTCGGATCTACATGTTATATTCACAATAACAGAAAATCTAAACTTAATACATTTTCACCTAAGTCAGATGAGGGTGTACTTCTTGGTTATGGACATCCCACTCATAAAGGGTATAGGGTATTGAATAAGATTACTGGTATTGTGGAAATAACATGCAATGTTATTTTTGATGAGTCTACTTTAGTGCGCAGAGAAAACAAAGGAAAAGAGGATAGCAATCATGAGACTAATGATGTCAATGATCAAACATTCTTAAATTCTTTCGAGAATATGCGTATTGATCCGACTAAGTCTATGAATGACTGCAATCCAAATCAGACGCACACAGCAGGGGACCAAACTGCTGACCAGGCCAATGATGCTAATGATCATGCTGAGGCCACTTCCACAATACATCTAAATGAAAATTTAGACGTCGAAGGAATTCTTGATGATCAAGGTGACGTGGAGGCTGCTGAAGATCTTAGCAAAGGAGTTGCTGAGATTCCAATCGAAGAAGAACCAGTTGCTGAAATCCCAGCAGATGCTGCACCTATCAATGTCATTCCTGACGTTGAAACCCCTGTAGCAGATGCAGAAGATGAAACTAACGATGTCCCAGTTGCTGAGCACCGGGAGAATGAAGACAATGAGGAAGAGAATGTTCTTGATGAAATCCACCAAGGAGGAGCACCGGTTGCTGAAATTCCAGCACGTATCAGACCTACATGGCTACGTGCGCATCCTTTAGACGGTGTTCTTGGAAACGTAAATGATCCTATCTTAACCAGACAAGGAAATGGCAATGCTATGCTAGCGTGCTACATCTCTAGTGAAGAACCCAAGAAAGTTGAAGAAGCTCTGCTAGATCCAGATTGGGTGAACGCAATGCAAGAGGAACTTGCAGAATTCACGCGTAACAATGTGTGGGAGCTAGTAGATAGACCAGAACACCAGAGTGTTATAGGAACTAAGTGGGTATTCAAAAACAAGAAGGATGAATCAGGCTTTGTGGTCAGGAACAAGGCACGTCTTGTGGCCAAAGGATATAGACAATGTGAAGGCATAGATTATGATGAAACCTTCGCCCCAGTAGCAAGACTAGAGGCAATTCGCCTATTTCTGGCATATGCTGCATACCATGGATTCGATGTGATGCAAATGGATGTGAAGATTGCCTTTCTAAATGGTGAGCTCAAGGAGGAGGTTTATGTTGAACAACCACCAGGATTTGAGCAAGGCAATCAAGTATACAGGCTTAAAAAGGCATTGTATGGTCTAAAGCAAGCACCAAGAGCCTGGTATGGAACTTTGTCTAAGTTTCTGTTGAATAATGGATTTCAGAAAGGGAGAATAGATCAAACTCTCTTTCGCATTAAAGATGGAGACATCATCTTGCTAGTTCAAATATATGTTGATGATATAATCTTTGGATCAAAGAATCAAGATCTATGTGATAGGTTCGCTGAGCTCATGACTAGCCATTTCCAAATGAGCATGATGGGAAAAATGTCTTATTTCCTTGGATTGCAAGTTCAACAATCCAGAGAGGGAATTTTCATCCATCAGAAGAAGTATGCTCGTGACCTAATTGCTAAGTATTGTCCGGAGAAGACTAAGAGCCTACGAATTCCTATTAGCACAACCTGCATTGCTGCTCTTGAGAAAGAAGCAGAAGATATGAAACCTACTCTGTATCAAGGAATCATAGGGTCGCTGTTATACCTCACTGCTAGCAGACCTGATATCTCCTATGCCGTTGGTCTATGTCCTAGGTATCAAGCCAAGCCTAAGAAGGCTCACTTTGATACTGCTAAGAGGATTGTTCGCTATTTGAAGTGCACAGAAGGTCTAGGAATTTGGTATCCTAGAGAAGATAGTCTTGCTCTGAATGGATATTCGGATTCTGATTTTGGAGGATGCAAGATCGATAGGAAAAGCACGAGCGGCACGTGTCAATTTCTGGGACACAAGCTCATTAGCTGGTTCAGCAAAAAGCAGCACTCTGTTGCTACCTCCACCACTGAATCAGAATATGTGGCTGCTGCTAGCTGTTGTTCGCAAATACTCTGGATAAGGCAACAATTGCAAGATTATGGGATCTCTCCCGAATGTGTGCCTATCTACTGCACAATAATAGTGCCATGTGCATTACAAAGAATCCTGTTCATCACTCCAGAACAAAGCACATCGATATCCGTCACCACTTCATTCGAGATCATCAGGAGAAGAAAGATATCGATGTTTGCTATATATGCACCGAAGATCAGATAGCGGATATATTCACAAAACCTCTTCCAGAAATCAGATTCAAAGAACTATGCTTAAAGCTAGGATTGATGGAATTAGAGGAAGACGTGGATGAATGAGTCCTAGCTCTCATTCTTTCTGTCAGGATTTCTTGAAGTCTATTTGATGATTAATTAAATTCTGGATGTTATCTTTCGGTTTGCTGAAGATATCATGAAATTGCTAAATTACGAGATGCTGAGCCTCGAACACTAGAAGTAAACTGGGATGCTGAAACGCGTCATGAATCAGTGAAAAATTTCAGCACACCAACTTAGTAGACAGAGATTTTGCTGTTCGATTATTTCTTATTCAACAAAAAGGTCCACAAGAAGATACTCAGCAAATGAAACGAAATTAGCATATTTCAAGAACTCCACAACATTACAAGAGGGAGAATCAGATACAACCAATCAAGACATCATCATCTACTACAAAAGTCTAACAATATTTCTTTCCGTCAACGTCAACAACAAAAGGAGGGGAGTCCAGAACATCCATCAACACGAGTTCGGAAAGTGAGACCTCAAAGGATAGAAGTCAAAACCCATCACAGGGATGCCTTCAGAGACTATGTGAGGGAACTTCTACTCAAGTAACCAACTCAATTGCATGGCAGTTGGCAGAGGAAACTGAGGAAAATGATCGATGCAGTCCTTAACCCCATCAAAGAAGAACCCCGCCCAGTCGACGTTCTTCATCTCTGCATCAATGGCCATCATATCCCTCCAGATCCTAGGAGTGAACACATAATTCTCAGCAGCAACTCCAAACGTCACGTTACTGACGAGGTCAAAGATAACTCTATATTCCTCCTTGAATTCCAGACATGATGGAGTTGGCGAAAAGTCATAGATATCCGACTGCCTCCATTTGTCCAAGAAGCCGAACTCTGGAGCAGTCATATGACGATTGACGTCCATAATGCGAACTGGACCTCTTGGGAGACCAAACTTCTGAGAGAAGAGAGTTGGAGTCCAACAAACCAACTGGTTCTCAAAAGAGCCCCAGATAGCATCGTCAGTGGCTTTGCATGAAAAGATGAAACTCTGAAGGGCTCGTTTCTGATAACGTGCAGGAATAGTCATCAGAAACTGGTCTAGTCGACTCTCACGAAGAGCCCCGATTACATGGTTTGCAACGTAATAGTTCTCATCGTACTCATAGAACAACCCTGATTCGTGAAGAATCTGGTTGCGAGTGACGGTTAAGTCACTCGGAGCGATGGTAATTTGATGCATCATGGTGGAACAAGGAAGAAGAAAATGTTGTGCACAATGGTTTGAAGGAGATAGTGTTCAAGAAAACAAGTGGGATGTTATTTATAACAAGAGTGTGGCTCTCTCCACAGAGGGAACTTTCTCCCAAAAGTGTCGTGTCAATTCAATTCAGAGGGCAGAAGTCGAGGAGTCTCAACAAAGGGGGAAACGCCACCTGTCCAAATAAATCTACTTCTAGCAAGTCGACCTACCTGAGTGATATGGCGACCTTTTCCACGAATGCTTGAAAAGACACCAAAGAACATCCCAAATCCACTGATTAAGACAGAAATCAGCCGTCTTAAATGAAAGCACTTGATGACCTTTATGGAAAATTGTAGC
>JAPKLW010002502.1:0-30881 GCA_026898455.1 Plectranthus barbatus
TCCCAGGCACGAAGTTGAAGCAGTCTGAAGATCAGCTCCCTTCTTTGCCATTCCCGCAGAGGTTCGCGAGGCAGAGAGAGGACGAGAAGTTCTCCAGATTTGTGGAGAATCTGAAGAAGGTCAGCATCAACATCCCGCTGATCGAAGCACTAAAGGAAATCCCGGGGTACATGAAATACCTCCGGAAACTGATGAGTGGAAAGAAGCAATTCGTGGAGAAGGAGACGGTGAAGATCCACGAGCAGTGCAGCCTGCTACTTCAAAAGCAGGTGCCCATCAAGAGAAGCGATCCTGGATGCTTCTCTATTCCGGTTGAGATTGGGGGACACACATTCGAGAGAGTACTATGTGATACTGGGGCCAGTATCAACCTGATGCCGTACTCCATCTACAAGCGTCTCAACATCGGAGAGATGAGGCCCACGACGATCACCCTGCAGATGGCGGACCGGTCTGTGTCCCGCCTGAAAGGTATACTAGAGGATGTGCTCATTCGTGTGGGCCATCTCATTTTTCCTGCAGATTTTGTGGTGCACGAGATGAAGGAGGACGAGAACATGCCCATGATCTTGGGGCGTGAGTTTCTCGACACTAGTGTTGCTCTCATTGACTGTCGAGGCGGCGAGATCACACTCCGAGCGAATGACGAGAGGATCACCTTTGTGATCGACAAGAACAAGAAGAAGGCGGAGTGCAATCGAATCTGCACTACTGAAGAAGAGGATGAGTCTGAAGAAGATGAAGCAGTTGCCATTGAGTGGGAGCGAGGAAACGATAGGGTAGCAGTGTCAACTGCTCCACCTTTTTCTGAGCTCACCACCATTATCAAAGACCGGAAAGTCTACATGGTGGATGCCAAAGGTCGGCGAGTCTGGACCCGACCTCCTTGGCAGTGATTTGAGGTATCGTCGAGCTGCGACGTTAAATCAAGCACTTGTTAGGAGGTAACCCAACATTTTCCGTATTTTCTTTTCAATTTTCATTTTTTTTATTATTTCGAATTTTTGCTTTTATTTCTTTGCTAACAGTTGTTTTGCAGTATTGAAAAAAAAAATTTTGGAGATCAGCTCGATGTCGATCGATGCAGCCTGGCGTCGATCGACGCCGAGCAGTCCGGCGTGATACACTTGATCCAAGGAGAGGGATCGACAAGAAGGCTTCAAGTCAATCGACGCGAAGTGCCAACAGCTACTATTTCACGCCGCGCAATACCCAAAGAATCCGGGGGATAAAAAGTTGATGTCTGAGATCAACTACCAGGTATCGTTCCCTCTTTTGTCTGATTTTCAAACTTATTCCACTCTTCGAGTTGGAAATAAGTTTGGGGGGATGTGGACAAGAGATGGAACATTCTATCTTTTATTTATTCTGCTTTTCGTCTATAATTTTTGCCTTAAATTTTAAAATTTTATTTTGTGGGGAAAATTTTTGAGTTTTGAAATAACCCGAATGAGATTGTGAGATTAGAATTGATTGAGGGTTGAGTTGAATTGATTGTGATTGTGGTTAGATGCCTATGAATGTAGAATACCGCATGATAGGATTGATTTAACACTTATGCTTGCATGCTGATTGAGCTGATTTGAAATTGATTGCGGAAGAAAATTTTTGAACCCTTGTGTGAGAATTTTGAGCCTTTAATTCGTTTGATGTGAGATTCACATGTGTGTTTTTATTTCTCTAGAACTTGCCTATTTTCTGTGTTGAGACTGCATAGTGTGCACAAGTTTAGGAAATGATCTTAGGCCATCTTTGATAGCCCAATTCCCTAAACATTGTCCCTTCACATTGAATTTTCCCTAGTTAGCCACTTTTGAGCCTATACAAAATTTTTCTTTCCTTGTCTATGAGATTAAGAAGAAGTATTGGTTTCGCTCATGTCTTGAGTTGTGGTATGTGGGTGGAATGATTGTGATATGGAGATAAGAAAATATAAATTAGTGGTGAAAAGATGTGTGAAAAAGAAGCTCAAAGAAATAATTAGAATTCTCATAAGCTCTCTGAAAAGAAAAGAATACAAAATTATGTAAAGAGCATAAGAGATTCAAAATGAGCTAGAAAAAAAAAAGAGGTTGTGTATTTGTTGATATATTTGAGGAGAAGGGTGAATGAACTTAGATGGTGGTTTAGATTGATTGAGGAAGTAAAAACTTGATTGATTTTAGTCACTTGGCCATATTTTCCTACCCCTCACAAAAGCCTACATTACAACCTTATGAAAGTCATTTTTGATTCTAGACTTGTGTGCACATTCTGGCAGTGGAGATATTAGAAAATTTGCAATCCTATGGTAGAAATTTCTTCATACATGTTTTTGAGTGCTTTCATCTATACCTTAAACACTTGAGAGTTGAGCAATACACTTCCCGTGAGTTCTTCCAATGTTGATGAATTTTCTGTCTCTTTCAAATTGCTTGTGTGTAGTGAATTTTTGATTCTTGACTGTGATGGATCTTGTGAGGCATTGCACTTTAATCGCATGATCTTTTGATTTCTTTCTTGCCTATTGATTGAGGACAATCAAACGTTCAAGTTTGGGGGGTTGATAAGCTCATTATTTTACTCGCTTATCTATATTATTTTCTACTATTTTATGTAGTTTTATTGAGTTTATATATATATTCTATGCATGAGTCTGTATTAGGTGGTATTATGCGCATTTTGGTGTTTTTGTAGGGTTTTAGGCCTAAGTTCACGAGAAATCCGTTCCGGAAGCAATGACGTATAAGAGTAGCAGTGAATAGTTCTTCCACAATAGGAATTCGAGCTATTGGCACATGGAAATGGATGACGCTTTGAGTTAGCTCTCCAACGCAACTGGAATCGGGTCAATCGGAGTTCGGGAGAGAAAGTTATGGCCAAAATCGTGAGACCGCGCTGAAGGGGCGAGAAGCTGCGTTGACAGACGCCAATCAGCATCGATCGACGCTGACCAAGAAGCCACGTCGATCGATGTGGATCAGCCACGATCAATGCGAGGCTGTCTGCTGGAGCGGAAATTCGAGGAAAAACGGATTTATTCATATCTTTAGCCCTAGATTTGATAGGATACACATCCACCACTATAAATACCTATGTAAATTCGATTTTTCAGAATGCCCAATTAATTCCCTATCATATTTTCATTCTACAATTTAGTTTTTAGAGTTTGGAGACTTGGGGAACACGAAACCCTTTTATTTTCTTGTAAGTTCTTTATGTTTATGCAATTTAATATGTTTTCTTTTGGATTTCTATCTGCGATGAGTGGCTAGAAACCCTAGCGGGTTCTAGGGGTTGATATTATTATGGATGCATGTTAGGATTAATTAATTAGGTTCATGATTCCTGTGTTTATTTTATAATTCTAATTTAATTCAAGGACCAAGAGGTGACGATTAATTTAGAAGTCTAGCTATTGATAGAAGGACCGAGAGGTGAATATTAATAGTGGGAATAGGAATGCATGATACAATCTACACTATCCAAACAGATGTACTAGACTGTAGGAATTGAACTGATTTGCTTATCAGATTGACTGATTTGGTGTACTTTGAGACCGAGCGGAGATAGTCACTAGTTAGTAATCTAGGTTATATTTGCCAAACAAGGAAATATAGCATTGTTGCAGTATTCCACCTGTTAAATTAATTGATTCCTACATGTCATCCATAATATGAATTCTTCCCTAGAATCTGTGTTCCTTTAAATTTGCTTCCAAAACTACTTTAATTTTCTGCATTGTTCTCTTTACTTTTATAAAACCCTGATTTTGGATCTCTCAAACAATGAATCTTAGGATCATAGCTAGTATATAGGATAGTTTCCCCACACAATTCCCCTGGATCGATAACCTTAGGGTTTACAAATTTATTTGCCGCTGTTATTATAATTAATTTGTTAGAAATAGCAGTGATCAACACAAAGATTTAATTCTGATTTGATCTTCTGATCTGTATCCCAACTCGATCTGAAATTTTGGTGAAGATTCTCTATCAGATCCCTTGCCTGGTTGAGAAGCAGAATTTTCTCCTAGTTCTCAGATCTTAGTCGATCACCACAACTCCCAAAACCTGGTTTGCTGTGTGCAACTTATGATCTTGTGGTGTGTTGAGATCTGAGGAACTGAGGCCTATTTATAGGAAAATACTGGACTCCTATTGGGCTTGAGTTTCATGGGCCAGACCAGGGACCAGAATGCAAATAGCAAATAAGGCCTATCAATTAATTAATTCCCATATTCAACCCATAATATAATTAATTAATTAATATTGATTCATTCCACCAGAGAATCAATACTGTCCTACCTATTTGCTACCACGTTTTGAGGTACGGGTTGCATGGGCTCGGTAAATCCCCACATTTAAGGTTACAGACATTCGTTAATTAATTTAAGCTCTGACAAGCTATTTAATTAATTAACATCTTATATTCCTGAATCAATCCACTCAAACCTTTTCACTTATGCTTGAACTTAATCAGCCTGCAGGACTTAGCATAACGAACCTTTTGAGCTGTTCAGGGAATGTCACCATCCTATACTGGATGTGGTTACCTAGTTCCAGTACCAGACAGTCATACACAAACTGCTATTACCCAAGATACAGATATACAAGCTCAACTAGAGCCTTTCACTGCAACTCAAAATAATACACAATCTGCATATACTTCTGTACCTTCATTTAGGCTTAGGATCTCGTCAAGCCATAGAGATCTAGATTCTTTTAATGTCAGATAAAAGAATCGATCTCGACTTAGGTCTTTATCAATGTGTGCCCCACACCAGCATACCAAGCCATCCAAGATAAGATGCTTATTACTGCGTATGCTGCAGCCTACACCGACAGTTTATCCTGGAACTGTCTCAGCTGTGATAACTATTTATATCTCGCGAGGTCAAACTAGGGCTGGCAATTCGTGCGTGTTGGGTCGTTATCGTGTCGTGTCTTATCGTGTCGTGTCATTATCGTGTTTGAGCTTAACGGGTTCATGTTGGGTTCGTGTCTGAGCTTTACAGGTTCGTGTCGTGTTCGTGCTCATGGTTATCGTGCGTGTTCGTGTCGTGTTATCGTGTCGTATTAATTTTTTTTTGTCCTAAGTGTAAAACTAACAATTTTAGCAAGGTTAATTTTTATCGTGTCGGGTCATTTTCGTGTCGTGTCATTATTGTGTTTGAGCTTAACGGGTTCGTGTCGTGTTCGTGTTTGAGCTTAACAGGTTCGTGTCGTGTTCGTGCTCGCTTTTATCGTGCGTGTTCGTGTCGTGTTATCGTGTCGTGTCAGAAATTGCCAGCTTTAGGTCAAACGATCCATACGATCTTCCATGATCTTCTACACACCGTATGATCTCCCTATCGACGAGATAAGAGGATAACTGCGTTCGCAACACATGTTTGTTAATTCAGACAGGAGATGAACATACAATATTTATGATTCCCAGTATATTAACCAATCGACCCTGTACATAATATACCAATCATAATGCTTTCAATATATAAATCCACCACCCTTACTGGAACGGGATGCTGGATATCTTTCAGCATACTCCTGGACTTGATGCGCAGCAAATGTTCTTCTGCTTCTCTGGCTTCGGATTGCTAACACCTTTAGCAGTTGATGACGTGTTATCAGATGCTGACTCCTCAGCATTCTGCTATCACTTGTTTTTTCTTCTTTCTTGCTTTTCTGATGTCTGCTGAGATTCTTCCAAGCAACCTATTCTATTACAACTCGATGTTTACCCTATACAGGACATTACACAAGTTGCTAAGCTATGCTAAGGTTCAGCAATGATCGACCATCTACTAAGGTTTGATCCAACAAAACCTTTTACATTGTGCTCCTAAGGGTAATTCATGAATATTTTCCCAACAATTTCCCCCTTTTTGGTGCGATCAAAGCTTACTAAGGATTGCTGAGACTTAGCATCAAAAAATTATAATTAAATCATTCTGCAATCTTTCAAACATTCTTGGCTTATCTTCCAGATTCTGATTCGTTGAATACACAGAGAGTGTATTTCAACTATTGTACGCACTCGGAAAATCAGAATTTAGACAATAAGATTTTGTCATGATTCCGATGATTTCATATATGATTTTGCAATTACAAGTTTAGTGAAATCAGTTCAGAATCATGCAAAAAAATAAGAACATGACAGATGGGAGTGACCTTAGTTCTGGGCGTCTGGTGGAGGTTTTGGCTTCTTAAGGGATTCCACCTTCCTTGTTGTCATGGCTAAGAGTTTCTCCATTTGCTCGATGCGAGCTCGTTGTTCTACTTTCTGTTGTTCTTATAACTTCATTCTTCGTTCCATCATTGCTCGTTCAAACTCTTTTTCTTTCCTCATCAACTCAGCTTCTTCTGCTTTTACCCTTGCTTGTTCAGCAATCCTTCTTTCTTCCCCCTCTTTGAGCGCATCCAAAATAGAGGTGGTGAAAGACTTGTGGGCAGTAAGATCGACGCTGAGAGTGACCACATTTGTTTGTACCGTAGAAACGGTTTCTTTCACATGTGTGATCTTGTCAGTAACTTGACCAACCTTTTGCTGAACCTCAGAGACAGAGGTTTTAACTTCAGAGATTGCTCCTCGTACATCCGCAACCTCTCTTAGGACTTCTTCATTGAATCTGGCTTGCTGGATGTCGCGTTGATGTAGTGCGTTGTGGAGTATGTTGACAAGAGATTGAAAACTTACTTGCACTGGTTCAGCAGCAATAGGAGCGTCGGAAACGACCATTTCATTACTGGTTGCTCTGGTGGTAAGTTCACCGACTTGTCCTCCCACTGTTATGATCGCAGATTCTGGGACAGTGACTTCAATCAATTGCGTGGTAGTTTCAGCAACCACATGGGTATCTACTTCCATTGAGTCACTCACTGCATTTTGATCGTGATTTGAGGCAGAACCTTGAGCCTCAAAAGCTTGAAGTAAGGCAGCAGCTCGAGTATAGTCTTTCTGAAAATTGATCATTTTGAGATGGTGATCACTGCTTTTTCTAATAGATTAATTATAATAACAGTGGCAAATAAATTTGTAAACCCTAAGGTTATCGATCCAGGGGAATTGTGTGGGGAAAATACCTTATGTACTAATTATGATTCTAAAATCTATTGTTTGAGTAATTCAAAATTAGATTTTGGTTTTATAAAACTAAAGAGAACAATACGAAAAATTAAAGGTTGTGAAATCAGATTATAGTGGCACAGATTCTAGGGAAGAAGTTTTATTATGGATAACATGTAGGAATCAATTAATTTAACAGGTGGAATACTGCATTAATGCTATATTTCTTTGTTTGGCAAATATAAGTTAGATTACAAATTAGTGATTATCTCCGCTCGGTCTCAAATACACCAAATTAGTCAATCTGATAAGCAAATCAGTTCAATTCCTACAATCTAGTACATCTGTTTGGATAGTGTAGATGTATCATGCATTCCTCATCCCACTATTAATATTCACCTCTCGGTCCTTCTACCAATAGCTAGACATCTAAATTAATCGTCACCTCTCGGTCCTTGAATTAATCTAGAATTATGAAATAAAACAGGAATCATGAACCCTATGCATCCATAATAATATTCAAATCCTAGAACCCGCTAGGGTTTCTAGCCACTCATCGCAGATAGAAATCCAAAAGAAAACATATTAAATTGCATAAACATAAATAACTTACTAGAAAATAAAAGGGTTTCTTATTCCCCAAGTCTCCAAACTCTAAAAACTAAATTGCAGAATGAAAATATGAAAAGAGAACTGAAAAATATGAATAGTGGTGTCTAATAATCGAATTTAAGGAGGTATTTATAGAGGGGAAGGTGTATCCTATCAAATCTAGGGCTAAAGATATGATATATCTCGAATTTGACAGGATTTCCGCGCCAGACTTGCGTCGATCAACGCCAAGCAAGCGTTGATCGACGGCGCTTTTTTTTCTCCGGCGTCCTCCTGCGCGGTCTCACGGTTTTGGCCATAACTTCCTCTCCCGAACTCCGATTAACCCGAGTCCAGTTGCGTTGGAAAGCTAACTCGAAGATCTATCCAATTACATGATCCAATTTCCCGAATTCCTTGTATGGAGAATTCCTTCACTGCTACTCTTGCACGTCACTGCTTTCGGAACGGTTTTCCGGTGATTTTGGCCGAAAAACTGTGAAAACACACCATAACCCGCATAACACCACAAAATATCGACTCATGAACATAATATATGTATAAACTCAGTAAAACTACATAAAATAGTAGAGAATAATATGGATAAGCGAGTAAAATAATGAGCTTATCAAACCCCCCAAACTTGAACGTTTGATTGTCCTCAATCAATAGGCATGAAAGAAATCAAAAGATCATGTAGTTAAAGTGCAATGCCTCACAAGATTCATCACAGTCAAGAATAAAAAATCTACTACACACAAGCAATTTGAAAGAGACAGAAATCCATCAATTGTGGAAGAACTCACGGGAAGTGTATCGCTCAACGCTCAAGTGTTTAAGATATAGATGAAAGCACTCAACAACATGTATGAAGAAATTTCTACCATAGGCTTGCGAATTCTCTAATATCTCCACTGCTAGAATGTGCACACAAATCTAGGATAAAAAAGGACTTGCAATAGGTTGTAATGTAGGCTTTTTGTGAAAGGTAGGGAAATATGGCCAAGTGACTAAAAATAAATTGAGTTAATTACTCTCAATAAATCTAAAACCACCATCTATGAACATCTACCCTTCTCCTCAAATATATCAATGACACACAACTTTTTCTAGCTCATTTTGAATCTCTTATGCTCTTTACATAATTTTGTATTCTTTTCTTTTCAGAGAGCTTATGAGAATTCTAATTATTTCTTGAGTTCTTTTTCACACATCTTTTCACCACTAATTTATAATTTCTTATCTCCATCTCACTTTCAATCAACCCCATATACCACAACTCAAGACATGAGCGAAACCAATACTTCTTCTTAATCTCATAGACAAGGAAAGAAAAATTTTGTATAGGTTCAAAAGTGGCTAACTAGGGAAAATTTAATGTGAAGGGACAGTGTTTAGGGAATTGGGCTATCATAGATGGCCTAAGATCATCTCCTAAACTTGTGCACACTGTGCAGTCTTAACACAGAAAATAGGCAAGTTCTAGAGAAATAAAAACACACATGTGAATCTCACATCAAACGAAATAAGGCTCAAGATCTCACACAAGGGTTTAAAATTTTTCTTCCATAAATCATCATGCAAGTTTAAGTGTCAAATCAATCTTGTCATGCGGTATTCTACATTCATAGGCATCTAACCACATTCACAATCAATTCAAACATAGCCCTCAATCAATTCTAATCTCACAATCTCATTCGGGTTATATCAAAACTCAAAATTTTTCCCCACAAAATAGCATAAAACTAAAAGTTAAGGCAAAATAAGATTAAATACGAAAAACAGAAGAAAAGATAGAATGTTCCATCTCTTGTCCACATCCCCCCAAACTTATTTCCAACTCAAAGAGTGGAATAAGTTTGAAAATCAGACAAAAGTAGGAACGATACCTGGTAGTTGATCTCAGACATCAACTTTTTATCCTCCCGGAGTCTTCAAACTTCGCACGACGTGAATTTGAGGCTGTTAGCACTTCGCGTCGATCGACATTGGATGGCGTCGATCGATGGGAAGCCTTCTTGTAACCCTCTCTCGAATCAAGTGCATTCTTTCGGCTGTCTACTCGGCGTCGATCTACGCCAGGCTGCGTCGATCGACGTCGAGCCGTACTCCAATTTTTTTTTACTGCAAAACACTTTTAGTGCAGAAATAATAGAAATTCGAAATAAAATAAAAAACAAAAATTGAAAAGAAATTACGGAAAAGGTTGGGTTACCTCCCAACAAGTGCTTGATTTAACGTCGCAGCTCGACGATACCTCAACTCACTGCCAGGGAGGTCGGGTCCAGACTCACCGACCTTGGACATCCACCATGTAGACTTTCCGGTCTTTGATGATGGTGGTGAGCTCAGATAAAGGTGGCATAGTTGACACTCTCGCTCCTCCGTTTCCTCGCTCCCACTCAATGGCAGCTTCTTCCTCCTCCTCGAATTCATCTCCTTATTCAGTAGTGGAGATCCAGTTGCACTCTGCTTTCTTCTTGCTCTTGTCGATCACAAAAGTGATCTTCTCGTCATTTGCTCGGAGTGTGATCTCACCGCCTCGACAGTGATTGAGAGCGGCGCTAGTGTCGAGAAACTCACGCCCCAAGATCATGGGCATGTTCTCGTCTTCCTTCATCTCGTGCACCACCAAATCTGCAGGAAAAATGAGATGGCCCACGCAAATGAGCACATCCTCTAGTATACCTTTTGGGCGGGACACAGATCGGTCCGCCATCTACAGGGTGATCGTCGTGGGCCTCATCTCTCCGATGTTGAGACGCTTGTAGATGGAGTACGGCATCACGCCCCAAGAATCAAATTCTGATGAGCAGGTGGATTCATCCAGAAATCCAGCAGAGGAGACTTCTTGCTCTATCGTATCATCTGCATGATCCTCAACAACAGCAGCGGCTGTTGTCTCCTCAGCAACATGGACTTCTTCAGCAATGTCCAGCATAGTTACTTCAGCTACAGTTGACTCTTTTGCAATTGTATGAGTCATGTCTTCAGCAGACGGTTCTTTTTCGGATTCAACAATCTTCTCCTCAGTAGCTGATTCTCTTTTAGATTCAACAATCTTCTCCTCAGTAGCTGATTCTCTTTCAAAGTCAGCAATCTTCTCCTCAGTAGCTAATTCCTTAGCAGACATGTTGATGTCTACAGGTTCTTTTATGGTTCCGGATGACCCTATATCCTTATCCTTGGAAGATATAACATCTGCTGCTTTGTGAGGTTCGTCGGTTGCTTCACGAATCTGTACTTGTTTGCCCTTGGAGTGTTCCTTGGTATTGAAGGTTCCAGAGTGGATCATTGTGACTAGCTCTGCGTCAGTCATGCCGTCTTCTTCTTCTGATATTTTGGCAGGTTGGGTGACTTCCACAAGGATTTCCACTTCTTTTCCATTCTGAGTAGGCTCTGCTGTTGTTTTTCCTTTCTTTGCTATTCTGCTCAATTTATCAGCAGCTTCCTCGTTCGATGTTGAACTAACCATCTTCTTTTGAGCCTCCCGCTCATCATGAGATTGCTTGATTCGTTAGAAGTTCAAATCCCTACCTTCAAACATAATTCTTCAATCTCCTTTCTATATGCTTTTATTTCATGTGCCTTCTTTTCATCGTTCCGTTTCATTTTAGTTTCACGAATGCCTTTGACACGGTCCTCAAAGCTTTTAGAGGACAAGGGTGTGTCAATCTTCTTTTCGGTAGCAGCGGCTTGATCAGCAGCTGCTTTCTTTTTGGCATCATCGAGTTCCTGAAGTTCAGCGGTTTTGAACAGTCGTTGACGAGTAGATCTCCTCTTTTCTGTTGGCACAACTTTTGTTTGTTGTTCAGATGAAATTGGAAGGGCAAGTTGACCAATTACAAGTGGTGACTGTTCCGCTGCTTTCTTCTCTATAATCTCTTCTATCCTTTTGGTAGGTATATCACCGAGGCTTACAATATCATCGAGTTGCTGAAAGCATTGTTCTGTTTCAGCATTCTTAGTCAATACCGCTATTTCGTCAGCAGTGACAGGTGATGCTGCCTGCAGCACCTGATGTCCTTGTTGCTGGAATGAAGTCAGTGGGAAGGAGCTTCACACCTTGATCAATCTTCGTAGGGTGCATGACTAACTCCAAAAACTTGCTTATTTACAACCCAAAGTAAACATTCGATGAGAATGTTCCATCGACGGACATGTGATCATTCTTCTTGGCATATTCTGCCCATCGTTCGAAGAAAAATTCTGCTCAATTGCCCTTCACTCTGTCTGTGAGAGCCATCATGACAGCGTACTTTTTGGCAGATAACTCAGAGTATGATCCAGCTTCACATTGAAACATCTTGATGACCAATTCAGCAAGAGTTTTAAACTCATCTTTTAGGGCGTTAATGGGGGTGGTGGCCTTGAAGGTGATTGGTTGTCCTTTCCTATCCTTCAATTGGCCAGGCTTCTTCCTTAGATTCCAGCGTCGTTCCATCTCATCATAATCTGCTACTTTGTATTGAGATATATGTTCCCCCTCATTTCGAAGACCAAAAGTCTTAGCAAGTACATTGGCATTTACTTCGATTATGGTTCCAAAAACACAGGTTTTGAACGATTTTCCAGCCTTACTCAATACTGCTTTGGCCTAGAATTCAGATACCATATGCGGATGAAAATGTACAGGTTCAGCGGATAAGTATCGAATTACCTGTTCGCTATCAAGGATATCCATTATCCAATCCAGGATATGTTCTGCAGCAAGACGCATGTACAGTATGCGATCTTTCAAGATTTGAGCTAATCGCCTTTGCTCTTTTGTGTGACCGCTCTGTGTTTTCTTCCTAGCCATCATAACTAGTTGACCATATGATATTGAATAGTCAACATCTTCCTTCTTTAGAATGCCTGTAAAACCTGGTGCATGTCATGCATGCAGGGGTTCCTCAGAATTTGGTGGAAAATTGAAGATACGGGGTTCACTGGACTCAGATTGATGTTTATGGGAAGTGGGTTTCTGGGATGATGAGGCTTTGGGATTGGAGGCCATGTCTTTGAGAAAGAATTTGGAGTAATCTTGAAGAATTCGGAGATTTTAATTTTGGGAATTCTGCTCTGAATTTCGAAGGAAATAGAATGAACAGTAATCAGAGCGCAATAGGGTTAAACTTTTGATTGTGAGATCTAACGGTTGAAATAAATTCTGAAAGGGGTTAGATCAACGGTCCATATAGAACGCGTCTTTCCATATGGCTTCCCATGCTTCAAGAAACACTCAAGTGTATCTGACGTGGTGTCTCCTCAGTTGATGCCGCCATTTGCGTTCATTAAATACGCCTTATCGGGTCCCATCTAGTTTGAATTTTGAGTCATCCCGCCTCGATTTCGGATATGTGGTTGCTTTTGATCTAGTAGCCGTCCTAGGATGCTGGTGGATAGTAGTAAGTCTCAGCACCCAAATGCACAAGATGATCTGCTAACCTTGCACGAGATTCGTCAGCATCTTTTGAAGTTCTGCTGAGTCTCTGAAGACTTTGTTCGAAAACCGTAATGATGATGAGATCCTCGAACCTTTCAATGCTTCCCACTTAATATTGCTGAAATGATTTGACTCTCCATGCATACACGTCGATTCCTTTACTCGCGACATTTCGTATTCCAAGAGACGAATCATTGTGATCTTCAGACAGATTTTTCTCTTTCCTCGCGTCATAATTGGCAAATCATCTATAAATGCCTCCGTTTGAGATTATCCAAACATCAGAACTTCCATCCTCACTTGACTCGTATTTTCAACCTTCCTTTCTTTAAGAGATTCACGTTCCCTTCGTCACGTATGGATTCTCCTCCAAGAACCTTAGATATCAGGCGCAACCTGATTTTGGATGAGCCGGGTATGGATAGATATTATCTGGATGATTGCGATGTGGCAGTGAAGATCATGTCTGCGCTGCAGTGGGGGGGTCTTTCTCAATTTGCATGTGCCACTCCTCATTGTTTTCAGGAGGAAGTGTTGAGGGATTTCCTTGGTGATTGCCATGTTGAGCCGGGTGCAATTTACGGGGTGTTCCATGGTAAGCTTGTCCGTTGGACCCCTGATACTTTTGCAGTGGATTTTGGGCTTCCTCGAGGTCCTTTGTCTGTGGAGGACTATCTTGCAGAAGAAGTGGCTCCAGAATGGGTGGCATGGGGGAAATGGCATCATTCTCCTCGTTTTAAGTTCAGCCCTGACATTCCAGCCTCTGGTCTCCAGACTTTATACTGGGTGATGTTTCGCATTGCTCATAGTATTTTGCTTGGAGAGGAGCCTTATGACCTCTGTTCCTCAAGGACTGTTTGGCAGGTGATGATGGCTATGGATGATGCTGCTTCTGTGGACTGGGCCGGATTCTTTTTCAAGAATGTTTGGGAAAGCATCAAGCTTCAACCGTTTGTGCCACTGCAGAATGGAATGCAGCTGAGCTGGTTAATGGAGAAGTATTTTCCGGAAATTGTTGACGGTCCATCCAACCTTCAAGGAGCTGATTTCTATCCTTATAAGCCAGTGTCGCCTTTCTGAAAACATAAAGAATCCTGTAGTAGATCTTTGTTTTCCTTTTGACTGATGTTGTAATGTCCCTTCCTTTTGAAGATGTAATGAAGTTCCTCCTTTTGTAATGCATGTCTATTTTCAGTGAAGAATAGTTGTATAACTTAATGATCTTTGGCATATCTTTATGACATAAGATAGGTTGTATCGTCATGTTTCAAGATCTGCTAAGCAGATTCAATCTCTCTGCTGACTGTTTAGAGCGTGTTTTCGATATTTGCCGCTTATCTTTGCAGACTTCATTTAGCAGAGACTTCCATATCATTCTGAAGATAATAAAGAGAAATCCACGAAGACCAAAAAAAATGAGAACAGCATCTCATTCATCGATAGCAACGTCTAACTCCATCATGCCCAATTTGATACATAATTCTTTGAATCTTGTTTCTGCTAGAGGTTTAGTGAAGATGTCTGCTATTTGATCCTCCGTGCATATACGCTGAATATTAATATCCTTCTTTTCTTGATGATCACGAATAAAGTGATGTCGGATAGCAATGTGTTTGGTTCTGGAGTGATGTACTGGATTCTTTGTGATGCACATAGCACTGTTGTTATCAAAGAAGATTGGTACACATTCAGGAGAAATATCATAATCCTGAAGTTGTTGTCGAATCCACAGAATTTGCTGACAGCAACTAGCAGCCGCGACATACTCTGCTTCGGTGATTGATGTTGCTACTGAGTGCTGCTTTTTGCTGAACCAGCTAATCAATTTGTGTCCAAGGAATTGACATGTTCTGCTGGTGCTTTTTCTGTCAATCTTGCATCCTCCAAAATCAGAATCCGAATAACCACTCAGAGTTAGACTGTCGGCTCTTGGATACCAAATTCCTAGGCCTTCTGTGCACTTCAAATATCTGATAATTCGCCTTGCTGTATCTAGGTGCATTTTGTTTGGTTGAGATTGATATCTAGCACATAGTCCCACATCATATGATATATCGGGTCTGCTGGCTGTAAGATATAGCAGAGATCCGATGATCCCTCGATATAAGGTAAGATTCACGGCTTCTCCTTCTTTCTCGAGATCTGCTATGCACGCGTTGCTGATGGGAATCCTCAACCTCTTGGTTTTCTCTGGACAATACTTAGCAATCAGATCCCGCGTGTATTTTCTTTGGTGAATGAAAATTCCTTCATCGGATTGTTGAACTTGAAGTCCAAGAAAATAGGACATCTTTCCCATCATACTCAATTGAAAGTTGCTCATCATCAGCTTTGAAAATTTGTCACAGAGATCTTGATTCTTTGAGCAAAAAATGATATCATCAACGTAGATTTGCACAAGCAGGATGCTTCCTTTATCTTTAATACGGAAGAGTGTTTGATCAATCCTTCCCTTTTTGAAACCATTGTCGAGCAGAATCTTGGATAAAGTTCCGTACCATGCCCGTGGTGCTTGCTTCAATCCATACAATGCTTTTCTCAGCTTATAGACTTGGTTTCCATTCTCAAAACCTGGGGGTTGCTCAACATAGACTTCTTCTTTGAGCTCGCCATTGAGGAATGCACTTTTGACGTCCATTTGCATGACCGAGAATTCATGGTGTGCAGCATAAGCAAGGAATAACCTAATTGCTTCCAATCTGGCTACTGGAGCAAATGTCTCATCATAGTCAATACCTTCACACTGTTTGTATCCTTTGGCTACAAGACGTGCTTTATTCCTTACCACCACGCCTGAGTCGTTCTTCTTATTCTTGAATACCCATTTGGTGCCTATAACATTCTGATGTTCTGGTCTATCTACCAGATCCCATACATGATTGCGAGAGAATTCAGCAAGCTCCTCTTGCATAGCGTTTACCCAGTCTGGATCACGTAAAGCATCCTCAACTTTAGTTGGTTCCTCACTCGATAGGTAACAAGAAAACATTGCAGACCCTTGTCTTGTAAGAACAGGATCATTAATATCTCCAAGAACATCTTCTAGAGAATGAGCACGCAGCCATGCTGGTCTGATTGGCTCTTCAGCATTTCCTTCTCCGTCTCGATTATCAGAATGCTCTACATCATTTGCTTGATCTTCAACATCTGGAGTGTTGATGATTTGTTCTTCCGTGGCAGAGATTCCTTCAGCAACTGGAGCTTCTGCTATAGGAACATCATGATCCAGACCTTCTTCTTCAGCAGGTATCTCACCAGCTGGTAACTCTGCATCTCCTGTGCCAAGATCTTCAGCAGCATTTACTCCTTCAGCAACGGTAGGAGAATTTGAAGTCTCCTCATCTGAATCATCTAGCAGAGTAAATATATCCTTTTGAGAATTGGCCTCAGCACGATCATTGGCATCATTGGCCTGGTCAGCGGTTTGATCACCGTCTGAGCGCGTCTGGAATGGATCACAATCATTCATCGACTTAGTCGGGTCAATCCGTAAGTTCTCGAAAGAATTAAGAATTGATTGACCATTAACGTCATCAGTCTCATGATTGATTTCCTTCGTCTCTTTTACAGCTCTGCGCACTAAAGTAGATTCATCAAAAATAACATTGCATGTTATTTTCACAATTCCAGTAGTCTTATTTAACACTCTATAACCTTTGTGAGTGGCGTGACCATATCCAAGAAGTACACCCTCATCTGACTTAGGTGAAAAATTGTTAAGTTTCGACTTTTCGTTATTATGAATATTACATGTTGCACCAAAAGCACGTAGATAATCTAAATTAGGCTTACGACCGTTGTATACTTCGTAGGGAGTCTTGTTGAATCGTCCGTTAATGGAACTTTTGTTCTGCGTATAACAGGCTGTCATGACCGCTTCTCCACAATACTTAGCAAGTAAGTCAGCATCGGCAAGCATAGATCGCACTGCTTCTTTCAACGTACAATTTCTCCTTTCTGCTAGACCATTCTGCTGCGGGGTCCTAGCAGTGGACCTCTCATGACTTATACCAGCTTCTGCGCAGAAATCCATGAGGATTCCATTGCAAGATTCGGTTCCATTGTCAGATCGAATCCTTTTCACAGTAACCTCTTTACTATTTTGCTCTTTAAGAATTAGCTCGGGTAAGATGATCTTAACCTCATCTTTGGCTTTAAGCAAGCGAACCCATGTGTACCTAGAAAAGTCATCAATTACCACAAGAGTATATATTCTTTTACTTACAGAGGGAGGAGTGACAGGTCCGAATAGGTCCATGTGCAGTAATTCAAGTATTCTGCTTGATGTATTTTTCTCTGGATTGGAGTGGAATGAGGCTTTGGTCTGCTTTCCTTGTTGACAGGCTTTGCATATTCCTTCATTCCGAAATGTGATGTCATCGGGTAGACCTGTGACAAGCTCATTTCTGGCTATATGGTTAATGGTTTTAAAATTCAGATGATTTAACCTTTTATGCCATAGCCATGTGGTTTCTTCTTTGTTTAGTGCTAGAAAGCATGAATGTTGTTGACCACTTTGCCAATCGACCACATAAAGACCTCCCTACCGGATTCCTCGAAGTTTTATTTCTCCTGTAGCATTGTCAGCTATAAAGGATACTGTGTACCCGTTTTCTCGTAGTTGACTTATGCTGAGTAAATTATGCTTGAGGTTTGATACAAAAGCCACATTGACAATCGTGAGTCCATTGCGCTCTATGCATCCTCTGCCAAGTACTCTCCCCTTGCTCTTATCTTCGAACACGACAGATGGACCATAAGATTTCTGAATATCTGAGAATAGAGCTTCATCTCCCGTCATGTGCGCCGAACAACCATTGTCTAGGATCCACTCATTTGACATACCTGATGTCTTCGCTCTTGAGTCCTGATCCTGCAAGAACAATTAGGTTGATTTAGGTCCCCGTTTCGAGTCGGGTCCTGAAGGATTAGCTTGGGTCATTGTTCCTTTTGGAATCCACATTTTGATAATCTTGAAGGTTTTCTCCTTGAGATTCATTTTGTTACCCTTCTCAACCTTTTGATGTGCATGTGTACGTGGTTGTGTTTTGTACTCTTTTTCCTTCATCGTCCTTTGATGATGCATGTATCTGGACTCGGGTTTCACATAGGTGTTTCTCCTATGTGGTGTGTAATGATAGTATTGGGATTTCATTGAATGATACTCAATGTGTCTTCCCGGAGAAAGGACAGGATTTGGCTTCCTGGCATTTATAACATGATGCTCAGCCTTTGTTCTTGAGTTTGCTGAATAGTTCTGCTTAGCAGACCTAAATTGAAAGCTTTGCTGAGATTCAGCATATCTTGTGATGCTCTGCTGAAATCTTACATTCTGCTTGACCTTTTGCTGAGGTCTAGCATAGTGCTTGACACTCTGCTTGGGTTCAGCAGACTGCTTGATATTCTGCTGAGCGATCTGCTTAGCGTTTGATGATTCAGCAGCTACCGTATCCTTCTCTTTACTATCACCAAATATTTTTCCGACAGAAACAAAAGTGATATTTCTTTTTAGCCTTGAAGTTTCATTTTCGTCATGACAATTGTGCCCAATTCCAGATCGATCACCGTGACGTCTCTGTTGGCTTATCAGGTTATTCAAGATATCCTGACTAGTCATATACGCGCAGACACACTTCTCATTGGCCTTGTTTTTCAAACATAGATTTTCTTTTTCAAGATTTTTGAAATTTTCAGAGAGTTCATAAAATTTAGTTTTAAGTCTCGATAACTCTTCACTATTGGACCTTAGTCTTTCGACTTCGTCGATCAGGCTAGTGACTTTTTGTTTGAGTAAAGAATTATCTTCTACAATAGCATTTTTCAAGGTGTATACCTTTGAAAGTTCTAATGATAGTTTGGTAAGATAATCTTCCTCAGAATCCAAGAATGAATTCTCGGAGTCAAATGTGTGTGCTGAGCATGAAGTGTTAGCTATAGATGTTACCTCTTGATTATCGACTGCTAGGGCCGATTCTGAAGGTTGCTCAGCATTGATGGACGGTTCATCATTCTCAACGATTTTTGCCATGAAGACCATTAGGGCTTCTTCTTCCTCATCAGTGGGATAATATTCTTCTTCATTGTAATGAATATCTGGAACCTCTGTCCGCGTCAACAACGCCTTGGTCACAGCTCGGACTGCTCGCCTTTCGAATCTTTGCCGCAACCGTTCTCTTTCTTCAGGACTTACTTTTGGACAATCATGCTTCAAGTGATCAGGAGATTTGCATTCAAAGCATGTCCTTATCCTTTTCTCAGTAGGATGTTGTATAGAGGTTGCTTTTGCATCCTTTTCGGCCTTTGCTTCCAAGATCATTTTTTGTATCTTCTTCATCTGTTCCTCCAACTCGTCTATCTTTTGATTTTCACCGATTGAGTTAGAAGTTGATGGAGTATCCTTTGTTGGCGTTGTTGGTGTTGATCTCTCCTGATTATAAAATGGTTTCCTAGGAGATTTCCATTTATTTGCGTCCTTTTTTACGAAGTATGCTACGTCTTCTTGAGTTCCATCACTCGTTGCACTTGGATGTGCTATAGTAGCTTCATTCTTCTTCGACTGCTGAATGATGAATTCATGTGCCTTTAATTGAGAGAACACTTCAGCGGTAGATATGTTGCTCAAGTCTTTTTCACTTAAGCTCGTCATTTTGACAAACCAATCACTTCTGGGATACAACTTGGATATTATTTTGTTGTTCATTTCTCCTTTGTCATATTTCTTGCCGACATTTTTGAGTTCTCCTATGATGGTGTTGAATCTTTCTTCCATCTGCGAAATGGTTTCACCAGGAACCATGGCGAAGGATTCGTACTTGTCTACAACGACTTGTAGCTTGTTCTTCTTCATTTGTTCTGTCTACTGAGAAACTTCACAGACGTACTCCCACATTTCTTTTGATGTGTTGTAGTCTAGATCTTTGTCAGACATCAGAGGAGGTAGACAATCCATGATTAGTTTCATGGCGATAAACTCCAGCTGGCCTCTCTTCTTGTCTTCAAGAGTCTCGTAGGGTTTCTTCACCATCTCAGGTCTGGGTTGACCACCAGTGGGTGCAGGGGGTGCAGTGTTAACCTTCAAGATCTCTATAGGACCAATCGTGAAAATATCCCTCATCTCCGGATGAATGCTTTGCAACTGGATCATGGCCTTCTTTTTCCAGGTTTCAGAACCATCCTTGTTGTACTTTGGAAGAGCGTGATTTGTCATGTTGATTCTTTTCGCCTTTACCTGAGCTATGTAGGACACAGATACAAGAAACGCAAGGAAAAACTAGGATCTAGATCCTAAGCGACTCAGAAGCAGTCGGTTTTTCAACCTTCTGCTATGATACCACTTGTTGGTCCCTGAGATCAGAGTCGTCGTGGTAACAATAAGATATACACACGAAGTGCAGCAGAATAAAAATTAGCGTTTACTTGTAAATGAATTATTCTTGACTTGTGGTTATTGGTTCAAGTTTGCTTAAGTTACTTCTTGCAGTTATACTTTAGCAACTCTGTTCCTAGGTTAAATTGTCGTAGCTCAAAAGTAATAGAACAGTAATCAACAAGAGAACACAAGGTTTATAGTGGTTCGATCAAATGATCTACGTCTACTCCTTAGCCGAATCGCTAAGAGTTTCACTAAAAAAGTATACGATGTACAAAGAGTTGCCTTTCCTGTAAAGCAAGCAACCGACGTTTGGTCTGTCTGCTCCACGGCTATCTTTCGATACTCCGAACCTTTCAGGTGTGGCTCCGGCTGAGTCAAGGGCGCACCTTCGTAAAACTCGCTTTAACCACCTGTGGAAGATTTTAATGTTCCTTCCGAACTATCCTTCGTTCTCGGCTTCAATGCCCGTTCTAATCAATTTCCTTTCGAGAAACTGACCGCTGGATACTTTCTATAACGAAAGTGATCCCAATGATTGAAGATTCTTGAATCCCTTCAAGAATCTCTCAGATGAGTGTCAGATGTGTGGTGGGACACTCCAAACATTGAAGGCTTTTCGATATCTCGGTATTATGCCTTTCAACTGAACTGCTCTCAGGGCTTTTATCTCGTTTTGGAAACTTTTGTACGTGTGTTTGCATTAGAGAGTGAGCAGCTCCTGCATCTTCCTTTGACTTCCCTTTTATAGTTGTTTTCTCGAAGTTGAGTCATCAGATCCGTTTAGACACAACGGATCTTTCCACTAAATGCAGGTAACTTTTTACCAACTTTTCTATCTCCGTACAGGCTTTTCCGTCCTACTTCTGACAGGTCTAATCCTCGCGTGTTGGTTAAAATAGCGGTGTAGCAGTTGTTGAGTTTTGCTTTGTTGTACCCTTACTGGAACGGGATGCTGGATATCTTTCAGCATACTCTTGGACTTGATGCGCAGCAAATGTTCTTCTGCTTCTCTGACTTCAGATTGCTAACACTTTTAGCAGTTGGTGACGTGTTATCAGATGCTGACTCCTCAGCATTCTGCTATCACTAGTTTTCTTCTTCTTTCTTGCTCTTCTGATGTCTGCTGAGATTCTTCCAAGCAACCTATTCTATAACAACTCGATGTTTACCCTATACAGGACATTACACAAGTTGCTAAGCTATGCTAAGGTTCAGCAATGATCGACCATCTACTAAGGTTTGATCCAACAAAACCTTTTACATTGTGCTCCTAAGGTAATTCAGGAATATTTTCCCAACAGTAACTTGGAAGCCGGCCAACTTCCAGTTACAACACTGAAACAGTTATGATAACATGTAAATAGCACGTGCAAAATAAAATGTTTTAGATAGCATGGTTCATTTCAACAAAACCCCTGTCTATCTGTGTGAGTTGCATAGCATTTCTCCTATATAAAATGTATGTTTTCGAGCACGTTTCTCATTGGGTACATTAGTACTCAGCCCCTCGTATTATTTCTAAAATACGCAGGTTGAACAGCAAGGATGGGCGAGCAGGGGTGTAAACGGAGTAGCTGAAATTTTGTAATCTCATAGATCCTGATATATGCATCTTCATATGCATATCTCCGCCACGTTAGACACACGCTGCTACACTCTTTGAACTTTTCCTTCCCACCCGGAATTATTTATATATGTTTTGAATATTTTTTTTCTCAAACTTGACTCGAAGTATGTATTCTGATGATTTCACTTATCTTTTATTTTATCTGAAGTCTTCCGCTTAACTATTTAAAGTGAGAAAATGTTTGACAAAACCTGAAACATCAATGTGAAGCGACCCAAATTGGGAAGGTTAGTTTGGGGCGTTACAAGAAATTCAAGTGCAGTGAATTATTATTCTAAAATAATAATATCGTAATTAAATTCATAACTTGCACTCGAAAGGTCCGTTATTTATACCGAGCTAGGGAATGCTTGTAAATAAAATAAGGAAGGATAGGTAATAACCGGAATAATCTTCTGAGGCCCGTGGGATAATTTGTAAATTATTAAATTTTAGAGTTACGGGTGATAATTTATTATCTCATAAAATTTGAAAAATTATATGAACGAGTTGGACTCGTTAATTGGAGCAATTCCATAGATTTTCATGTTTAATTAAAACAATGCATGCCAAATTGGAGATCCACGAAGTTAAATTATCGGAGAAGAATACTCGCGAGTTGAACTGGAGGACACATTGCGAGACAATTCTTCGCGGCGAAGAATTGCCACGCATATACTTTGGTGGGCGGCAAATTTCCATAGCTTGGGCGGCTACTACAGGAAAGAGGCGGTGGAAAATTGCAGGAAATATGATTAATCAAAATAAAAACAACACAAATAGCATTTCCACCATTTTCTCGTCGTTTTTCCGACCACCACACTGTACCACCATACAAAATATCACCACCTGAGTGTATCCCACATTGCAGGGAGTGCAAGGAGCTTAAGAATGTACGATTTCAGCAAAAAATGAGAGAGATATCCGCGTCTGAAGTCAGGTCAATGGTAAGTCGATAATTTTCAATCTCGACATAGAACTTGTATTAAACGACGATGAAACCAAGATTTGGTTACATATTTATGTTCCTCATGTTGTAGAGAGCATTTTGGTATAGAGGTTCGACCACCTGCACCACCGGAATGTCGTTGCCGGAGCTTAAACCACCATTTTGCCAGTAAGCTTTTAACTAAGTTTTCCAGCAAGTTTTTCCAATTTTCGGTCGGTCAAACATGTGTTTAAGGTCGTGGGTACATGGGGAACATGTTGGGATGAGTTTTAGGGTCTGGTTTGGCCGGAGCTCAGCCGGGAAAGGCCGAGCTGTCACGAGTTGCAGCGGCGTGCTGCTGCACACTCTCTCCGTCATCTGTTTTGATCGATGGCAGGTGTGTCAATCGACACACCCATGTCAGTAGATGCAGCCGTGTTGATCGATAGGGCCGGCGTCGATCCACACCAGCAAATTTTCTAGTTTTTGAAGCAGCCAACACGATCGGTAATCCAGGACATGAACGACGGTCACCGTTCTCGTTCTGACCCAAAAAACTTTGTTATTCTGATCTGTTTCATCTTGTCTTCGATGATTGAGCTTATATATGATTAATTAAGCATGTTATGGGCATGATTAATCACTTGATTATGATTTCAGACATTAGATTTTGATTGATTCGATTAATGTAAAGTTGAATGCATGTTTAGCCATTTAATTTATAAATGTGTTTTAATTGAGTTAGTTCATTAACCGTTGATTGGTTAACAATTATGATTGTGTTTGTTGGAGTCACTTGCATGTCTCGGTGGGAGAGAATGCATGTTGGATAGTTGGGAAATGTCAGTTTGGTTTGTCAGTCATAGGTCCTGATCTACGTTGTTGGTCCTAGATCAGAGTCCGTGTAATGTGCAGCGGAAGTATTAATACAGTTAAATTCACTCTAATTATGAGCAGTTCAGCTTCTAATCAATACAATTTTGCTTAATAGTTTTTGAAACACAGTGTACGTTAGCCAGCAGATTATGTTAACAGTTTTACAAGTACGAGCAATTAACAGTTTATATACTTCAACACTTGTAGGATAAGTTTTGAAGGTTTCAAGATATAATCAAAAACTGTAAAGTGCGTAAAGTAAGTAAAGTTGTAAACGACACATGATATTTATAGTGGTTCGGAGCCTTAAGTCTGATGTTCACTCTTTGAATATCAGATCCGGTAATTCACTTAGTTATGAAGATACAATCCTCACAATCTATAGCCAGTTGTTGTATAAACCTCCGTCCACAGCATAATGGATCACTCACTCAGGCAGTTGTACTTCACTCCTTCTTTAGTCTGTCGAAGGCTCTGCTTCTTCTCTGTGGATCGGCTCAAAGATGGACTGAGGAGAAACCTCCCTTTTCCTTTTCCGGTAGGTTGGATGGTTGTGTTCTTCCCATAATGTACACAATTTGGCAGTTGCCCGTAATAACCTCCTCTTCCTTTGCAAGAGTAGGTTGTTGTGTTCTTACTCGAAAAGTAAGAACACCAAGAGATTAGATTAAGTCGATTGACTTAATCTTCGTGTACCCAAGGTCAGACAGTGAATCTCGAAGGACTCAAATGCCAGTTGCAGCTCAGTATCTGTCTGTCTTTTATCATTGAGTTCCTTAAAGTTCTCCTGCGACTTGTTTGACATCTTGCTATGAACACATTTCTTGACGCGAAACTGTCTTGGTCTGAAACTGTGAGCACCTCTCAACAGTTTCTATATGAAGACTATGTCCACAGTTTTCTTGAGTATTTAAGCCTTGACTGGACAACCTGTTTGTGCAGTTTTTGTGACCTTTCCTTTGCTCTGCTTGTCTTCGTCTTCTATGTTCGACAGTTATCTCATCTGAATGGCGTCTTCTTCAAAATTGTTCCACAGTTTTGATGGTTTCCTTCTTCCTAGACTATTACAACTCGATCATCCTATACACATATTACATGAGGTAATAACTCTAAGGCCTAGACTTTGGTATATATTTTTGACACATCAAAACATCAAATTAAGGTGGGATTTCTACATCAATACCTAACATACGTCAAGTAACGTCAGCTAGGGCTGATTGTTTTATGCATAGATGATCTATCCTAATTTATGTATATTTTACTATGTTAAAGAGTGAAGGGAACACAGGAAAGATTGTGACAGCTCAACCACATCTAACGTGAACATTTATTCTGTAAGCAATAAAGATGGAGACTATTTTTCAGTAAAAATAAAATGTTGTTTCGAGCCTTGTGCTCATTTTTTTGAAATGGGTGTGAAATATTTTGTTTTAAATTTGATTGACTATACCTAAAATTGTTTTGTGCTATCATATCTGTCCTCTGTTGATTTGCTATCTTCAGAGAGTTGAATTAATGAGAACGGAACCAGGTATTTCAAATACCTAAGCATAAGTCTCATTAATTATGTTCTGAAGGCTTGCAACCTTATTCTGTTGAGCTATGAGCTCTTTCTGTGTTAGTTCAACTGACGTGCTGATACCTCGGGTAGAGATAAGGATGGATTCTGCAATCCATCGGGTCTCAAGGTAACATTCAGAGGCTAGTGCACTAATTGATGACAGTAGGTAGAGTGGTTCGTCCATTCGCAACAGTTCATCCTAACTTGTAAGTGGGCCAGCTTTCAGTTACAAACACGGTAAATGGATATGATAACATTTCTGATAGTTGCGCAAAAAATAAAATGTTTTGGATAAACGCGACACTTTTCAATAAAACCCCGTGATTTATCTGTGTGTGTGGCATAACTTTTATATTTAAACATGTATGTTTTCGGGCATGTCTCCACAGGGTACGTTTGTACTCAATCCCTCGCATTATTTTTAAAATGTGCATGTTAGCAGCAAGGATGGATATGCGGCGGTGTAAAGACAAGCAAACACAGAGGAAGAACACATCCTGAGATATGCATCTTCATATGCATATCTCCACTGTGTAACACTCCGCTGCACTGTACCTCTTATATTCTTTTTTCTTCCCTTGGTTTTGTAATAAGCTTGAGATACCAAACTCCTCTGTTTAAACATATGCTTTGCTGCACAACAAATCTTTCGTTGTTGCATCTTTTTATGAAAACGGGTTTCGAGGAATGTTTTACAAGTTCTTAGACTTGTTATTTTGATAAAAATCTTTTGTTGTTTCGAAAATATTTTGAAAATTGTACCACATCACTGTAGCGCGTCCCAAAATTTGGGAGGCCTTGTTGGGGGCGTTAGATTCAAACCATCCAAGGAGAGACTATAAATAGAGGCTGCAAATCACCTTGAGAATGTTATGAACTTTATATTGAAACTGGTTTAAATTTTGACAAATCGATGGCAAATCAAATCTTCTATCTTTTGCCAATCATTCTCGAAAGCTACCTACTCTCAGCATTCTAGAACTTCAGGCTGTTCTAACAGCTTTCTGTGTTCCTTCCTAAAAACGAGGATTTGTGCGTCTATTAAGATCTTTTACTTTAGTTTTCTTACTTCATATGTAAGAAAATATCTAAGAGTTGCCACTACTCGGGTGGTGTTGGGAAATTTGGCTAAGTTTCCCTTCCCCAGTAGCTACTTGCTTAGATTCTAGTTTGGTGTTTTGGTGGATCAAATCCTAAGTCCAACCAGCGTCAGTTTGTCTCTAGAATAGCTCTAGTCTCAAATGTAAAGTCCTGTATAGGTATTTTGAGTTGTAAGTCGCAGCTGATCAAGACTCATGCTGGCTACTGTTCACCAGCATGAGATGTGCTTACCAGTTGAGAGAAGTCTCACCAGCAAGCGGCTGACGAAGACTCATGCTGACACTGTTCATCAGCATGGAGTAGAGCTATTGACTGGTTACTGTTCACCAGTTGGGAAGATTTCACCAGCAGGAGGCTGAGAGATCTTACCAGCAGAATATGTGTTCTGGCTGATACTATTCACCAGCGGTGAAGCCACCAGTCACGGGAGATTCCAAGAGATAACATCAGACGAATTGGTAGACCTTGATTGTGCTAAGGAAAGTCACCAGCAGAGACTGCCAGCACAAAGATCACCAGTATGATCTACCAGTCGGAGGTTATCAGCAGAATTTAAGATTCGCTCTCCCAGAGTCTTAGAGACAAAAAGAAGATTCGTCTGAGGAAGTAACTGACAGTGTATGACTTTAAGGAGGATGCCTTAAAGTCTATCAGTTCAAAGACACCAGTTCCGATTCCTCGTACTGACGAATAGAGTCGTTCTGACACAAAGAGATCTGTGTCAGATAAAGCGATCAAAGGTATGGCGCTTTCCGGAAATTCCTACCTGCCGCCTGCAGAAGGACATGCGAGGACAGAGACTTTTCCGGATGTGTCCAAACGGCTAGTATTTGAATCTGAATCTCACGTCTATAAATACGTGAGATCCAACAGCATTCATTACTCTTAGCTACTCTTGCCCACTCTTAGCCATTCCTGAACTACCGAAAGCTCAAACGCATTCATATCAGCGTATAAGCAATCTTTCGAGGCTTTTCAAAAAGCTACTCCGTGTGTCAATCATTTGAACACGAGACTCCAAGCTTCTAGCTTGTGAGTTATTGATCTCATTTGGTGTTCTTTCTCATTCCGAGGAAGAACATAGCAGCTCTTGAGCCAGCCAGCTCCAGAGTTATTACGGGCAGTTTTGCCGCCAACAAGAGTCAAGTTCTTGGGAGAACTCAACACCCAATCAGTCGGAGGAGGAGGTTGAAGTGACGTGCTCGCACTCCATCCATCTGACGAGAGTTGAAGAAGGACAAGGACCGGGAGCGGTTGATCCAGTGGACTGGTAGACGAGGCATCTACCAGCTGGAAATAGATCGTAGGAAATCTTGTACCGGATTACTCTCTTTAGTGAATTTCCAGTGCTTCGACTGGAGAGTGGACGTAGATCAGTTGATCGAACCACTATAAAATATCCTTGTTATTTACTGCTTTCAGCATTTGCTTACTGATTTAAAACCCAGCACCCAAGTGCTGGAGTATAACTGAAACCAGTTTATAACTGTGCAAACTAGACTCTAAAATTAGCTAAGTCCTGAGTCATCAGCTGACCAGCCAGTTGCCAGTCAGCTGAATACTCAGTTGCCAGTTGACTTACCAGCTGACAAGGTCCCAGTCAGCTGTGTAACCAGCAGAGTGCAAGAAACGAACTTACGTATTTTCCGCTGCCAAAGTATACCCTGATATCCGGGACCAACAAGTGGTATCAGAGCGGACGGTTCTTACAGACCGTTCGTTTCTGTGTCGCTTAGGACCGTGATCCACGTTTCCTTGCACTCCTGTTTGTTTGTCTGTTTGTCTAGCTCAGGTACTTCAAGATGAATATCCCAAAGCTAATGGACTACAAGACGGAGAAGCACTCTATATGGCGAAAGAGGACGCTTATCTCCCTGAAGAGCATCCATCCAGACATGAAAGATGTACTGGAGACAGGGCCAATAGAGATCACCAAGATTCAGCATCAGCTGGGAGATCGTCCAGCTGCGGTGGTCCCAAAGCCCCAAGATGAATGGAATGCTGAGGACAGAAAGCGGAATCAGCTGGATTCCATTGCACATGAGCTGATCCTTGCGTGCCTTCCAGAATCGCTGATGGAGGACGCACTGCGGTTTGATACTACTAAGGGAGTATGGGATTTTCTTGATAGTTTATGTCAAGAAACTGACCAAATGAAACGCAACAAATTGCAGGTTGCGGTGGATAAATATGAGTCCTTCCAGATGCTGACTGGAGAAACCATCAAGGAGATGGAGGCGAGATTCAACGCCATTGTCAGCGAGCTGAAGTTTCTGGGCAGGGAGTACGAAAATGCTGATCTTAACTCGAAGATCCTGTCCAAGATGCCGAAGGAGGATTGGTTTGTGAAAACCACCGCACTAAAGGAGAAAGATTTATCCAAACTAACTCCTAAAGAAGTGTTTGCTCAGTTGCAGGCACATGAATGGGATATCCAGATGGTGAATAAAAACGAGGCTATCAGGAATGTTGGATCCCCCAGCGTTAAGGCTCAGGACGAAGCTTACTTCGTCAAGAAGGACTTCAAGCGGATGCCCAAGAAGCCCTTCCATGCTGACAGGCCTGCTGGGCAGACCAACCAGCCGAAGGAGATCCCATCCACGTCAGGATCTTACTCCAAAAGTGGCGAGAGCTCTATCGCTGAACTTGAGCAGCAAATGAAACGACTGGCCGTCCTACTGGAAAAGGCTAAGTCAAAGCAGGGAGTCTCTTCAAGCTCAACTGACGGGAAATTCGTCAAAAGAGCTCCTCGTGCTTGCTATCAATGCCAATCCCCTGACCATTTAAAATTTGAATGTCCACAGGTGGACAAAACTGAGAGGGAACGGCTGAAGAAGCTCTTTGAAGAGCGTGCCTCCAGGGCAGTTGCCAAAGCCATGCTGACAAGGACTGAAGTTCCTGATATCCCCGACCATGATGATGGGGAATACGAGTCAGATGGAGAGTCTGAAGAAGAAGCTCTTCTGGCATTCATGGCTGCTCTAGGAGAAGTGTCAGCTGAAGAAGATGCTGACAAGGAAGAACATCTGGCATTGACTGCTGATGATGAGGTACAATCAGATCCTCAATTGCATATCATGCCTGTTCAAATCATAGACGATTCTGAGTCGCATTGCTCCGACTCAGAAGATGTCACTTTAGATGTTCTTCAGAATGAGTTTTTAAAATTTTATGAAATGAAAAATGTTTTAGCTGGCGAAAACACTTCGCTGAAAAATCAAGTTTCCATTTTGACCAGTGAGATTGAAAAATCTAGGTCACTCAGCGAAGAGCTAGAAACTTTGAAAAAGGCTCATTTCGAATTGCTCCAAGATTTCCAAGTTGCTAAAACTGAGCGAGATAACTTTCACAATCTTGTTCTGGAGCAAGAAAATAAGATCAATTTTCTGAACAAGGGTTCCAGAGATTTAGAGGCAGCTCTAAGTCATTGGAGAAAGCCCTGTGATAAGTCCGGGTTGGGATTTTCAAATGATTTGAGCAAAAATCAACCCGAACAAATCAATGCTGGAAAGGGTAAGGGCAGAATGGTAAATGAGTCAGCACCAGCTGGTGCTGCCAGCATACCTCGTATGGCTTATCAGCAAAGGAATCATCAGCCCAGATATAGAGGTGAGTCATCACGACAACAACCTCGACTGGCAAATTCCTCTGCTGACAAGACGCCAGCACACCCTAAGAAGCTGACTAAGCCAAAATATTCCAAGGCAAGGAAGTCAGCACCAGCAGCCAGTGGAGCCCGACAGCCAGCACCAGCTGTCCAGAGGTACCACACACAACCTTACAAGTATGCCAGTTGCCAGCATACTTACAAGGGGTCCCACTCTCAGCAGAATACTGAGAGAAGGACAATTCCCGATAGGAGGAATACCTATCGGAGGCCTGAGCCCAATCAAATGTTTTCATCAAGGGCTAGGAAGGCTAACCACCGTGGTCCACAGTTCCAAAGACCACCAAGGCAGCACAAGCGGTCGGAAAGAAATTTCCGATCTCCTCAGAAGAAGAATACTTCTAGAGGAACTGCACACACAGCCACACCTTCCAAAAACAATTCCATGCATTATTTTAAGAGGAAGGGAAAGGCCATGAGTGATGTCAGCAAGGGTAACACTGAGCTGAAGATTACTCAAATCTGGATTCCGAAAGGAATGTTCCAGAGATCTAACCCTGCAGGACCCGCTGATGATCGGGGACCTAAATGATTTCATTTTTCTTGCAGGAACAGGATCATGCGTATCAGCTTCAGAGGTCGAGCGAGTGGATCATTGACAGTGGTTGCTCCGCTCATATGACTGGTGAGGAGTTCTTGTTTTCGGAGCTCACCAAGGTCAGAGGACCTCCAGTTATTTTTGGTGATAACTCCAAGGGCAGAGTTAT
>JAPKLW010002502.1:31281-82534 GCA_026898455.1 Plectranthus barbatus
TAAATTGTCCAAGGAAATGAGTCCCAGCTCTCATTTCATATTGTCAGCTTTTATCTTCCGCTGAAGCGAAATTGGGTCCCAGCTGCCACCTTCTAGCAGTGTTGAAGAAATGGATCCACTTCCAGTTGCCAGCAGATAACTGGTGGTCATTCCCACGACTGGCGAAAATTGAGTCCAAGCTCTCAATTTGGTTAAGGTCGCTAGTCTGATCATCAAGTGGTATCAGTTGCTAACTGATGAGTTAGCCAGCAGGACGTGCTACCAGCAAGTGGTTGATTTCTCAAGTGGTCTCAGTTGCTAACTGATGATGTATATCTACAAGGGAGTATCAGCTGCTAACTGAAGAAATTATCATCAAATGGAGAAATGGCTCTTCAATAAGTGGTATCAGTTGCTAACTGATGAGTTTGCCAGCAGAATGTATTATAAGCATGTGGTATCAGTTGCCAACTGATGAAGAGGCCAACCAGTTAGGGGGAAGTATGCGACTGGCGTATGCTGGTGATGCCCAGCCAAGCCAGCTGTCGCAGAAATGGCGGGATTGTTCGAATCCGATAGCGTATGCGGATCTCCGAATTTAATGCGGCATTTAATGCCACATTTAATGTGCACAGTGGCTGCGCAGTCCGCCTTTTGGTTTCCACCAATCACTGAGCGCCACGTCAACTACACGGCGCGCCCCACGTCAGCACGACCGCGCACGTCGCACAGGGAAACGGGCCTGCTGATGACCGTCGATTCCCGCTTGCTGAGCGTTGATCCTGGTCGTCTGATCTTGCATGGACTCGAGTATAAATAATCGAGACTCTTCATCGGAAAAACCTTTACGTTCTTTCAAGTTTTTTCCAGCCCTAATCTATCTCATTCTCTCTCAAAATTCTTAAGTTTCCTGAGATTATGGCTTCATCTTCACGCCCCCCAACTGATAATCCCCCGGAAGACAACCCACCTTCCACATCTTCATCGTCTGGTGAGCCCAGACTACCAGTTGCCGAGCAGCACATGCCGACGTACACCGGCATTGTGAAGGTTGAGGATATTGACTATACTTATCCGTTCGCTCGACTGGTTCAGCTGTACAAGCCGGCGACCAGGGCTCAGCTCTCGAACGCGCAAATGAGGGCGGCGCAAGTTCAGAAAGAAAAGATTCTGAACGAGAAACTGGCCAGAAAGAACTATGGGGAGGAGCTGATCGAGATGATCGATCATGAAGGCCTCAGACAGTATCTGACGGCGGCGCCCCAGACTTTCCATCCGCACCTGGTGGCGGAGTTCTACGCACGGGCGGTGATCATCGACGGCAGACGGTCCTTCACCACTTCGGTGTTTGGACACCTGATCACCGTCTCCCCCGAATACCTCGCCGAGATGTTCGGGCTAAGGAACGAAGGCGAGGATGTGGCTACCTACCTTCAGAACAACACCGTCGAGTTCCAGAAGCGCTGGACACAGTGGAAGAAGGCGGAGGTGACCACCTTCCGGACTGGAATGAGAAAGTCTGAGATGGACGAGTTTTGGCAGATGGTGTGCGACATAGTCGTACGAATGCTGCAGTGCGAAGTGGGGTCGTACGCAGAGCTGAGCATCCGGAAGTTCTCCGTGATGAGTGCCCTTGCTGATGGGATTCAAGGGAACTGGGCCGAATTCCTTTACGGCCGGCTCCTGGAAAACGTCGACAGAAACATCGACGTTCCGACTAAAGGGAGTTTTGCTCACGCCGTATCTTTCGGGCTGAGAATAAGCCGCCTACTGGAGATGGAGTTGGGTGATGGGGTGGACCAGGGTGAGCAATTGGTCAGTTCGGACTTCATCCCTCCGACCAAGGAGCAAGCCAAACTCCCCCGCCCAGACTACAAGAAGCCCAGGAGGCTGAAGGGGAAGACCTCAGTGAACCCTTCTGAGGGTGTTTCTGAGGATGATGAGGTGGATGAGGGCGAGCAACTGCCAGTTATGGCTCGCCCGCTGACTGAAGAAGAAAGGGTTACGCTCAAGCGCCAGCGAGAGACTGAGCATCTCTTCGCCCAGCTGGGAGATGCAGTGGAAGCAGCCACTGGCATCCATCCCCGGGACATCCGCATCGTCCCTACTGACGAGCCATCCCAGAAGAAGCCCAAAAGATCCAAGCAGCATCAGCATCAGCAGCCACATCAGGCACTGGTTCTTGGTCCAGCTCCAAGGAACATACTGGGACAGACCCAGGAGGAGCAGCTGGAGATTATGACCCGGAAGAGGAAGAGGGTCCAAACCAGAGCTCAGCTGGTGATGGAGCAGGCTAAGAAGGAGAGAAGTGCCTCCATTGTCAGGAGGAAGCAAGCCAAGGCAAGGCTGAAGGCCTTGGCAGCCCAGCGAAAATTAGAAGCTGAGCTGGCAGCCCGCGATGAAGCCTATGCCAAGGTGCAGGCTGAGCATGAAGCCAGGCGCCAGGAGGAGCTGGCTGAACAGCTGAGGCTGGCAAGCAAGGGCAAAGGAAAGGCTGATGAAAGTCCAAGTGCCAGCCCACCAGCTTCCCCACCACCAGGCGAGCTTTTACCAGAAGATACTTATCAGCGCCTGCTGGTGATGGGAGTCGACGAGGACATCATGTCCATAGTCGAGCACTACCAGCCGGATGAGGAAGAGGCTGGGAGCCCGCTGGCTGCGCAAGGGGATGCCAGCGGACGCAGAGTTGCCGAAGAAGGCCCGCTGGCAGTGCAAGGGGTTGCCAGCGGAGGAGTTGATGAGCGGGCGACCACCCCGGAAAAACTGGCGGAGGAGAAGGAAGAAAAGGAAGAAGAGATGGATGTGGAGACTGGTGCAAGGAATGCTGGGAAGGCTCCCATTGTTATTTCTGATGATTCTGAAGAAGAGGAGCCACCAGTTGTCCAGCACTCCACAATCCAGAGGATGGAGCCAAGGAACCTGTTCCCAGATTTTGCAAAGGAAGGGAAGGCTCAGCTCGGTCGTCAACAGTCCCAAGGAGCCTCAACTTCTGGACGACCAGCGACATCCTCACCAGCACAGCCTCGACGTGCTGATTCGCGACCACGACGTGACATAACCGTCAGCGTCCTCAATTACAACGTGGTCGACGATGATGACTATGAAGAGATGGTCAATGGACCCCATCGGTGGGAGTTACGCGGGGAAGAGGCCTTTGACACCTCTCAAGTGCCTGACTACAGCATTCTCAACATCATTCCCCTCCGCGGGCTCCCCCACCAGTCGGTCTTAGCTTCACGCATCCAGGACTGGTGCCTCCCCCTGAGGCCGATGGAGTTCTACAACCGTACTCTGTATGAGTACGCAGAAAATATCACAGTGGAGGTCGAGGATGCCGTTGATTTCGACATGTTCAATGACTTCCGGTATCTGTGGTTTGTCAACCCGACCCTGTACTGTGAGCTGCGGCGATGGAGGATCTTTGACCGTGTGGAGCGGTATCTCACGGTGGAGAAGCGCTCAGTTCTGTATGCTAGGCTGGGGCTGCAATACTGGAGGAATGAAGAGGACTGGGCGAATGAATTCATGGATACATTAACTGACGAGCCAGAGCCCTTGTCCCTTAGGCGTGTCCGGCGGCGAGTGCAGAAGATTCTTGATTATCGCCTAAGGACTGGCAGTTCAGGACTCCCGCAGCCAAGGCGTGTCCGAGTGCCCTTTCTCCAGTTCCACCGCACCAGCCGGGGCTTTCAGGTGGTCTACGCTCTCCGAAGGATCCGGATACTGATTGCCCTCCCACCGCTCCTCCTCTACTTTGCCCGTCTGTTCGATATGGCAGCCACTGAGTTGCTAATTGATCATGTGGTGGAGGAGGATCCCTCCCGCAGCAGATGGCTGACCACTGCAGTCGCTGGTGTTCCCAATGTTGTATCCCTTGAACACATCGACTGGCAGGTGGTGGAAGATGATACCCCCACCGTTTCCGAACAAGTCCCGCCAGCATCAGCTGAGATGCTGGTGGAGGAGTCAGCCGCAGACGAAGAGTCAGCAGCAGCAGCAGCATCAGCAGCAGCAGCACCAGCAGCCGCTGCAGAGCAAGTTGTGGATGGGGCATCTGGCGCTGATATAGTGATGGCTGAAGCCTCATCTGTTGAGCCCCCCACTTCGATGGCCCTGTCAGCAGAGCCTCTCTCCGAGGTCCATCCGCCTGCGCAACTGGTTGCTCTCATTGATGCCAGGATGGACCAGCGCTTTTCTTCCTACCGAGCAGAGATGGCGCAACAAATGGAGGCTTTCACCTCTGGGGTGAACTCCTTTTTGGCGCGGATCCAAGAGGGGGAAAGGGCGCGAGCAGTCGCTGATGAGGAGAGGGCTCGGCTTGCTGCGGAAGAGCGTCGCATTGCTGCTGAGGAGCGCTTGAAGAGGGAACAAGACATGGCGGCTCTTACAGAGATCTTGAGGAACTTAGCAAATCGCAATCAATCACCTGGATCCTCATCTCGGCCATAGGTCTTGTACTCTTCATTTTTGTGTAAGTAATTTTGTATCAGTTAGACTAGTCAGTTTTTAATCCTGTACTTGTAATTGTAACATCATTAATGGATTGATTACTGACGGGTTGACGACAATTTCTCATTGTCCAACTAATGTCAACTTTTTACTTACCAGCTGAACTTACACATTCAGTGTAATCAGCACCAGCACTCATTTTGATACTTTGTTGATTCTAACCTGGCTCAGATTTTACTTCATAAATTAATCGAGCAATATCTCTCCCAGTTTGAGGGGGAAGTTTTTTAGGTTAGAGCTGATGTGAGGAAGTAGTTTCATGGGTTTAGATCTGATAGGTTTATTTGTAAAAAACCCAGAAATGCTTTGTAATTTTCCTCATCAGCTGAGTGCTCGCTGGTTAGGCTTTGATCGCACCAAAAAGGGGGAAATTGTTGGGAAATTTGGCTAAGTTTCCCTTCCCCAGTAGCTACTTGCTTAGATTCTAGTTTGGTGTTTTGGTGGATCAAATCCTAAGTCCAACCAGCGTCAGTTTGTCTCTAGAATAGCTCTAGTCTCAAATGTAAAGTCCTGTATAGGTATTTTGAGTTGTAAGTCGCAGCTGATCAAGACTCATGCTGGCTACTGTTCACCAGCATGAGATGTGCTTACCAGTTGAGAGAAGTCTCACCAGCAAGCGGCTGACGAAGACTCATGCTGACACTGTTCATCAGCATGGAGTTGAGCTATCGACTGGCTACTGTTCACCAGTGGGAAGATTTCATCAGCAGGAGGCTGACAGATCTACCAGCAGAATATGTGTTCTGGCTGACACTATTCACCAGCGGTGAAGCCACCAGTCACGGGAGATTCCAAGAGATAACATCAGACGAATTGGTAGACCTTGATTGTGCTAAGGAAAGTCACCAGCAGAGACTGCCAGCACAAAGATCACCAGTATGATCTACCAGTCGGAGGTTATCAGCAGAATTCAAGATTCGCTCTCCCAGAGTCTTAGAGACAAAAAGAAGATTCGTCTGAGGAAGTAACTGACAGTGTATGACTTTAAGGAGGATGCCTTAAAGTCTATCAGTTCAAAGACACCAGTTCCGATTCCTCGTACTGACGAATAGAGTCGTTCTGACACAAAGAGATCTGTGTCAGATAAAGCGATCAAAGGTATGGCGCTTTCCGGAAATTCCTACCTGCCGCCTGCAGAAGGACATGCGAGGACAGAGACTTTTCCGGATGTGTCCAAACGGCTAGTATTTGAATCTGAATCTCACGTCTATAAATACGTGAGATCCAACAGCATTCATTACTCTTAGCTACTCTTGCCCACTCTTAGCCATTCCTGAACTACCGAAAGCTCAAACGCATTCATATCAGCGTATAAGCAATCTTTCGAGGCTTTTCAAAAAGCTACTCCGTGTGTCAATCATTTGAACACGAGACTCCAAGCTTCTAGCTTGTGAGTTATTGATCTCATTTGGTGTTCTTTCTCATTCCGAGGAAGAACATAGCAGCTCTTGAGCCAGCCAGCTCCAGAGTTATTACGGGCAGTTTTGCCGCCAGCAAGAGTCAAGTTCTTGGGAGAACTCAACACCCAATCAGTCGGAGGAGGAGGTTGAAGTGACGTGCTCGCACTCCATCCATCTGACGAGAGTTGAAGAAGGACAAGGACCGGGAGCGGTTGATCCAGTGGACTGGTAGACGAGGCATCTACCAGCTGGAAATAGATCGTAGGAAATCTTGTACCGGATTACTCTTTTTAGTGAATTTCCAGTGCTTCGACTGGAGAGTGGACGTAGATCAGTTGATCGAACCACTATAAAATATCCTTGTTATTTACTGCTTTCAGCATTTACTTACTGATTTAAAACCCAGCACCCAAGTGCTGGAGTATAACTGAAACCAGTTTATAACTGTGCAAACTCGACTCTAAAATTTTCTAAGTCCTGAGTCATCAGCTGACCAGCCAGTTGCCAGTCAGCTGAATACTCAGTTGCCAGTTGACTTACCAGCTGACAAGGTCCCAGTCAGCTGTGTAACCAGCAGAGTGCAAGAAACGAACTTACACATTTTCCGCTGCCAAAGTATACCCTGATATCCGGGACCAACAGGTGGTAACTATCATGGGTGTATACAAAAAACCTAACGTTTTCGGGAGGAACTCAAACTCCCATGACCAGCTGGAGGCTACGAGGCACGCCCTCACTCCAGATCTGAAGAAGCGATGTAGAGTAGAAGACTTGGCGAGTGAATTAGTGGACTGCTAGACAATGACATTCACCAACTAGCAACTGATCATGCGACATCTTTGTAATCCCAAGCTTAGTATTTCTAGATTGCGCGTTTGAAGAGAGGACGTATGACGATTTGGTTCGAACCTCTATAAATTCTTGCGTTATTTACTACTTTATTTAATTCCCGCACTAGCATATTACTGAATCAACCTAAGTAATATATTATTCGTTGAAATAAAAACTGCATTTCTGAACCCAACCTAGAGCCAGAATCACCAGTTTGTAGGGCCCAACCTTTAAAAATTTCTGCCGCACTTAACCTAACTCTGATTTTGAGACGAACAATTGTCCATGCTGATTTATGTTGCTCTACCAGTTATTCATATATTAGTACACATATCATAAGATCTAAGAAAATAATGTTTTTTAATGAGACTTCTTATATATTTTATTTATGTTATAAGTCTTAATTCGACAATCATTCAAAATAAAACCCATTGATCTAGATGCAGCGAAAACGTATAATTCACTCTTTCAGGCAAATTTTCAATTAATCAGCATATAGTCATAGCTTAGATGGACAATGCACCTCATTATATAGTTTAGGTGCAGCCAAACTATATAAGCAGTTATTTTTATATATTTTTTTTAGAAAAGCACTTTAAAATTATATAACTTTATTCTTTTTATTCATTTGTATTTATATTTGTACAATATTAAAAATATAAAATTAGTTTACAGATTAATTACAATTCAAAAACCACCTATATCCATCTAGATAACTTAAGTGTTCTTAAACAGCCGTCCAGTTGGTGCCGGTTTATCAGAGTATAATTAGTTGTACAACAAAAATTAAATTTTAGATTCTGTAAATTTGCACTTATCCAAACTGATGGTGATGAACAATTTTGGTCTGTTAAATCTTAGTTTTGTACTTAGTCCAAGTATTCTTAATGTCAGTTTTCAGAAGATACTTCAACAATTGATAGTAAGCTGACAAGAATAAAGGCCATAAAAAGACAAAGGTTATAGTGGTTCAGAGTCTAAAGGTCCTACGTACACTCTTCAGATTCGAAGTTTGAAAATCCACTAAGACAAGGATTACACAGGTGCTCCTACAATCTATCGCTCGTCGGCGAATGCCTTGTCCACCGATCCACAAGTTCACTCACCTGGTCCTTCTCTTCGCAGCTCCTTAGAGTGTGGGCACACCACGTGACCTCCTTGTCACTGGAATGGGGTGTTTAGTGTTTCCCCAAAACTTTCAGCTTGGCGGCAATAAGCCCGTAAAAGTCAAAGTACTACATGTACTTGACTGTTGAAATCTTTCTTGGAGAGAAAGATTACTAAAAAATAACTCAAGAACTCAGACGGTTTGAGTCTCGTGTTCACTAGAGTGACACACGGAAAGCTTAAGAGCCTCAAACATTGAACGTAAACTTTAACAGTGTATCAGCTTGGTAGTTAATGGCCGGTTCAGAAGTATGTTCAGTGACCTTCTTCTAGTGAAATCTTGCGAGATCTATAGCTGAAAGGTTGAAGGTTTGAATTTATTATCCGTTACAGATAGATTGGAGGATGTCAAATCGGTGTCTTTGTCGATTACTGCACACTGCGGGTAGGTGGTGATTTTTCCAGGGATTCTGCACCTGTTTCGCTTTTTCTGACATGGACAGCGACATGTCATCTTTTTGTCAGAACGAAAGTCTGTCGGTCCGAGAAATCTAGGACTGGTAAGTCCGAGGTATAAAGACTTGGGTCTCGAGCTTGTAGACTTTAAGGAATCTCTAATCGTTAAAGTATGTACTTGTCTATACGTTCCTCTGGATATTCACTTTGTCTCTTTGCAATGGGACTGGAACTTGGAAATCTATAATGATGTTATACTTGTAAGTCCATACTTCGTGATGTCATCAATCAGCATACGCTTGGTCCCATGCTCGTTAGTTTGGTTTCCTGTTCTAATAAGATCATACTTTGCTAGTCCCGTACTTGTCATAGTCTAAACTTGTCAGTCCAAACTCATGCACACCACACTTGTAAGTTCGGTTGAACCATAGTCTGTTCGATTCTTGCACTTCCCAAACTGACTCACCAGTCTAGTCTTCAGATCAACTTCAGTTTACAGCTCGATAAAAAGCCTATACAGGACTTTAAATTTTAGACCTAACTGAAACTAATCTAGAGACAAACTGAGATAGCTTTACATGCTTTGACCCACCAAAACAATGTAGAATAAAGAAATTTCTAACAATTTTCCAAACAATTTCCCCCTTTTTGGTGTGGTCAAAACTATATTTATACTAAGTTGATGAGGAGCGAAAAATCTTCCCGAATTTTTACAAGTAAAAGGACTATCAATCTATACACTCAAGGAAAGGTTCCCCCTCAAACTTAGCCTACTCTACTTAAGATCTTCCCCCTCAAACTGGGAGAGATATTGATCGATTAATAATTTTAAATAAGTTCATAGCGAAAAATCTCAAGTATGGAGCATAAGCATAAGTAAATACTTGTGAGAGCATTTCACAAGCTTGCTGATTACACTGGATTGTGTAAGTTCAGTGAAGAGATAATGACCATTTGTTGGACAAAAAGAATTGTCATCAACAAGTCAGCTTATCCATATAATGATTTTGATCGATTACAAGTACAGGGATAAACTAACTGAAAACCTATACAGAACTATTACAAGTCTATATTAGGCTAATGCTGGTCTTGATCTCCAATGAACTGCAGCTCGTGCTCGATATTACATCGAGGAAGTGAGTTAAAATATGAAGGCAGCCCTCGACTTCCTTAGATATTTCATCTTCCAGCAGTCCGAACTAGAGGGATAGTTGCGGCATTGACATGATACTTTGAGCAGCTCTTTACCTCGAACGACAGGGGAGGGAAGACCTTCCTCCTCCGTTTTCTTTTGCTTATTCTCATTCAGCTGCATGCCCTATGTCTGGCATGTCACTTTAAGAAATGCTCCACGTTGATTTGAATGAGAATCCTTATTCATTTTTCTTCTGATTTCTTCTGCTCCTTTTTTGGCTTCTTTCGTTTATTCCCCCTCTTTGACCACACCTAAAAAGGTGGTGACTTTGAAGGATACGAGATCCATCTTTACTTTAATTCTCTCGTTCTTCTGTCCTGCGAGATTGAGCTGCTTCATCTTCTCTCATCAAGGAGAAGAGTGGTTAAGGATACAATTTGTGAGTAAGACAGATATATAGGGGAAGTTAAGGATCCGATCGAAAGATATGAAGAAAATTTGTTGATTAAAGACCCCTATTTATAGTGGGAAGATTCGCAGTAGGCTACAAATTTGAAGGTTAGGACTTGGGATCAAAAGTGGAGAAATCTGGTCGACAGCTGAGAATTCTAGCGAGGATTGGTATGTCATATACCTACGACTAGAGTCGTGAGTGCTGACTTGGGCATCTTCTCGAGCACCCAATACGCAGATGTGGCACGCTGTTATTGGACCGTTGATTGTGATTGATGGAACGATTGATTGCACTCACCACCTTTGCATTAGCTTCTGCATTTAATGCAGCGTGATGCTTAAGAGAAATTGGAAGTTCAAGAGTCCTGCCTAAATTTGTATGAGCCTGGTTGATAAGTCTGGAAACTTTTAATGTCAGTCCAGGCTTAGAACATTAGTCCAAAATGAATTGTCAGCTCGGATCTCCATCAGCGTAGTCTTCAATCTTCAGGCTTCTTCCTTCTGGGAAAGTGAGAGCTTGGACTCAGCTTTAGTCCGCATCACTCCATCTTGAACAAGCTTGGAAATACCGAGAGCTTGGACTCAGTCTTAGTCTGCTACACGTCGTGTTCAATCAGTTTTGCAAAGAAAAACTGATACCACGTGTTGATGCATTCTTTGAAGAAATCCTTGTATGATAAACTTAGAGCTTGGACTCAATCTCAGTATATAACTTCTTCTGAATGAAACTGACAATCTTCAGACTTAGATAATTTTAAACAAATATAGTCCCAATCTGAATTCTTCGGAAAAATAAAAAATTAAGAGCTTGGACTTAGTTTTATTCCGCATCTCCAGAAATCCAAAATACTCTTTGTGTTAAGGGAACGAATGAGAGCTTGGACTCATTCTTCACCTTCTTCGATCTCATCAAACTCTATAAGTTTGAGTTTGATACAAAGCTCCTAAAAACGAGCTTCTAGGAGTGATTTCATGAAAATGTCCACGAGTTGATCTTCAGTACGGATGTACTCCACGCTTACATCCTTCTTCTCGACATGATAATGAATGAATTAGTGTCGTATGTCAATGTGCTTAGTCCTGGAATGATGGACTGGGTTCTGCGTTATGCACATTGCACTGTTATTGTTGCAATAGATGGGAACACATCCTGAGCTCACATCATAATCGAGCAGCTGCTATTTGATCCAAATAATTTGAGCACAACAACTAGAAACAACAACGTATTCAACTTCCATTGTTGACATTGAAACTAAGTGTTGTTTCTTGCTGAACCAGCTTATCAGCTTATGACCAAGAAACTGATAGGTACCACTTGTGCTATTGCGATCAATACGACAACCTCCGAAGTCTGAGTCTAAGTAGACATTGAGAGCAAGCTCGTCACATCTGGGATACCAAATCCCAAGTGACTCAATACACTTCAGATATCATATTGTCCTCTTGGCAGCATCCATGTGCGATTTCTTTAGATTGGCTTGAAATCTCGCACAGACTCCGACTGCATAAGAAATATTAGGCCGGCTTGCTGTGAAGTATAAGAGTGAGCATATGATTCCTCTGTAAGCTGATGGATCTACTGATTCTCCATCTTCATCAAGTGTGATCGACACACTCGTGCTCATAGGAATCCTCATAAACTTTGTCTTTTCTGGAATAGGCTTGTTGAGCAAGCTCTGGTGTACTTCTTTTGATTGATGAAAATTCCTTCGCTGGACTGGTGAACTTGCAGTCCTAAGAAGTACGTCATCTTGCACATCATACTCATTTGGAAATGACTCTGCATTAGCTGGGCAAATTTCTAGCAAAGGCTCAAGTTCTTAGACCCTAAAATAATATCATCAACGTAGACCTGGACCAGTAGGATGTCTTCATTATCTTTGATTAGGAACAAGGTCTTATCGATATTCATTTTTCTGAGTTGTATAGAAGACCTCTTCTTCCATATCATATACTTTTCAACGTTGTACCAAGGTGGCTTGGGGATATTCATCTTGAATATGTACCTGAGCTGATAAGATAACATAAAAAAAATGTGCAAGGAATGGATACCAGTCCGAAGCGACACAAAACGACCTGCCTGGAAGGACTGACAACTCTGATACCACTTGTTTGTCCCCGTTTTATCAAAGTATACTTAGTTGCACTACAAAAAATTAGTTTTAGATTTGGTAAACTTGCACTTATCCAAATTGATAGTGACGAGTCAGTTTGGTTTGTCGTCGGAATGGGGTGTTTAGAGTTTCTCCGAAACTTTTAGTTTGGCAGCAATAATCCCGTAAGAATCAAAGAACTAGATTTACTTGATTGTTGTAATATTTCTCGGAGAGAAAGATTACCAAGAAATAACTCAAGAATTTGGAAGTTCTGAGTCTCGTGATAGACGAAAAAACTTAAGAGCTTCGAACGTTGAATGAAAACTTTAGCAGCGTATTAGCTTGATCGTTAATGGCAGGTTCGAAAGTATGTTTGGTAACCTTCTTCTGGTGAAATCTTTGGGCATTTATAGTCGAAAGGGTGAATGTTTGAATTTACTATCCGTTAGAGACAGATTGGAGGATGTCCAATCGGTGTCTCTGTCAACTACTGCACACTGCGGGTAGGTAGTGCTTTTTCCAGGGATTCTGCACCTACTTCGCTTTTTCTAACATTGACAGCGATTGTTCCTCTTTTTGTTAGAATGACAGTCTGTCAGTGCGAGGAATCCTGGACTGTTAAGTCCGAGGTATCAAGACTGGGGGATTGAGCTTGCAGACTTTAAGGAATCTCCAATCCTTAAAGTCTGTACTATTCATTACGTTCCTCTGTACATTTATTTTGTTTATTTGCGATGGCACTGGAACTTGGAAATCCATATTGATGTTTTCATGCTTGCAAGTCCATACTTAGTGACGTCATCAATCAGCATACGCTTTGTCCCATGTGATAAGTTCGTTATTTCGCTAACTTATCAAAGAGTTTTTGTCCATTTAGTGCTCAAGATGCGTGATTTCCATATTTAGTTGTGCATTGTCGTGTTTGGATTTTATGTAGGTGTTTGATGGAGTGATTTTGTAGGAAATAGCCTAAGTCTGGAGCAAGGAGAAAATCAGAGCCGCCGGCTCTATTTCGACCGATGCGGAGCGCATTTCGGTCGAGATGAAGCAGTAGACGCGAGCAGGCATCGACCACGTGAGGGTCAACATGGGAGCTCCAAGTCGATCGAGATGGACCTTGTCTCGGTCGACGTGGAAGGTCGAAATCTACGTGGCAGGTCGAGAAGGATGATGTCGAGGTGAAGCGCGTATCGACCGAGATGGACCTTATCTCGGTCGACGTGGATTGCTATTTGGCAAAAAAATGTTATTTTTGGCTATTTCCTTCCTAGTTTAATTGTATACCTTGTGGGGATTAATTGTTCACCTATATAAACATTCTAGTTCGAGTTTTCAGGGTTAGACACCTTATTTTCAGAATTGAATAGTGTTCCAAGGCAGGAGTTTTAATTAGAGTTTTATTTTGGAATTTGAAGACAAGATTGTGTTCTTGCAACACTCCGATTATGATCAATGCAAGTGTATTTCAGGTTTTATCTTTTCATAATATTCTTTATTTTGATGATGATGAGCTAAATTATTAATCAGATTCTAGGGTTAAAAATTATTCAGACTGTATGCTTATTATTATTTGAACCAAATGCCCTTCCTTGTTTGATTTGTAAAATTATGTGCTTGATATAAACCTAAGATTGTTGGCCACTTGATTAGGTTATCAGTTAATTAATTTGAGACTCAAAAGGTGAAAATTACTTAACAGGAAAAGAATTTTACAATATAACTAATTATTCTTGTCTTAAAAAAAGAGAAAATTAGATTATAGGAAAAATCCGTTGTATTCTGGAGTTGTTGATATTTTCTTGAGACCGAAAGGGTAAAGAGAAGTCATAATCTACTTTGTGAATTGTCTGAAAAAGGAATTTGCAATACCTTTCTGAATTCCATCTTACAAGGAATTAAATTGGCATTTGATATTTTTATTATGGCAATACAGGAAGAATAGTAATAAATTCCTAGAATTTGTATCTTTGCAGTTGATTGAAATCGCGTTAAAATATTTTGTTTTGTGTTTGATTACTGTTCTGAAAATCATTGTTTCTTTTAATTTTCAATTAATTTAGTTAAAACCTTTCAAAATTTGATTGCCTTAAACAATTTCCCGAGAAACTCTAATTCGGTACTTAGGATGGTTCGATATTTCATTCCCTGTGGGATCGATAATTGTTATTTGCCGCTATATTGTTAGATCTGCTAAGTCGTTAATAATTTTAGCGATCAAATTTTGGCGCCGTTGCCGGGGAGTGAATATAACTAATCTTAATATTGGATTTGTTATTGGGATATTAATTTGAGCTTATTTTCCTATTTTTCTTTATTTCAGTTCGCTTTATTTTCGTGTCTATTTCGACCGACGTGAGACTTGTCTCGGTCGACGCAAATTTTCAATTCGTGTCGGTCGACTCAAGACCTATATCGGTCGATATAAAAAATATAAAAAAAACTTCATTATTTTGATTTCCTTTGACATTTATTTCCCTAGTTAATTGTTTCTTGTTTAATCTGTTTCCTTTGGACATTATTACCTAGTTAGGTTTTGTTATTCAGTATGTATTTCCTTTTGAAGTTAATTCCTGTTTAATCACTTCCTTTCTTTCTTTATTTTAGATAGTTTATGAACACAAGGAGGAGTGGGAAAGCACCAATTCTATTTGATCCCGAGATAGAAGCTACCTGCCATAGAAATAACAGTAGAAGGAACCGAGAAGGAGGAGAGAGTAGTGAAGACAAGAAAATGGGGGATAATCCGAACAATCAAAATCCTCCAGAGTGTCTTACACCGGAAGAGCAAGTTGAGATGGTTCGGGAGATGCATGCCATGAGGGAGCATATCCGAATACTGAATGAAAGGAACATCCGGAATCCTCGAAGAGAGAGGCACCCGGGTGGTCATATCCCAGAAGATGCAGATGATGAGGAGGAAGAAGAAGTGGAAGATCTGAGGTTTGATGATGATGAAGATGAGGATGCTATTCAAAAAAAGTACAGACCTAAGTTCCAGGAGACCGACTTCAACATTGGCATCAACGCCAATAACTTCGAGCTGAAGACTGGCCTGGTGCAAATGGTTCAGTAGATCCAATATGGGGGCCGAGCTACTGAGGATCCCTATGCTCATCTTGATAAGTTTCTGATGCTCTGTAATACAGTCAAGATCAATGGAGTCAGCAAGAGTGCTATTCGGCTAAGGCTCTTTGCCTTCTCTCTTCGAGACAAAGCTCAGTCTTGGTTCACTGCCTTGGACAAAACCAACATTAGCACATGGGCAGAACTGAGGAATGCTTTTCTTGCCAACTTCTTCCCACCAAGTGTTATCAGACAACGGAAGAAGGATATCACTAGATTTGCTCAAAGGGGTGATGAGAACTTTTATGAAACCTGGGAGAGATACAAGGAGTTGTTGAGACTATGCCCTGGCCACAACCTGTGTTTGGCAGATCAAGCTGAAACTTTTTATGAAGGGTTAAATGAGAAGACCGTGGAGCTTGTGGATTCTACTTTGGGAGACTCGGTCATGACAAAAGGTCCCCAGAGGGCTATGGATTTCTTCCAGAAGATGGCGAACAACAGTCAGAGATGGTCCAATGTTCGACAAAGGCCTGTCAAAGCTGTGGAGCAGGTTGCTACTGAAGAAGTTAACATGAAAGCTGAATTAAAAAAACTTCAAGAGGATTTTGCAGTATTGAAGGCTGGAAAGACAGTTGCTGCTATTGAGCAAGTTCAAGTACAAGAAGAAGGAGACTGCATGGATGTGAACTTTGTCCAACGAGGTGGCTTCCAAAAAAACTACCGAGGAGGCTATCAACAAAACAATCAGGGTTACAACCCTAATGCTGCAAGAAACCATCCTGGTTTCTCTTACTCAAATCCTCAAGGAGCAGGACAACCACCGACTAAATTTGCAACTCAAGGTGGAGCAGTTGTTGAGAAGAAAAAGCCCAATCTTGAAGAACTCCTAGCCAAATTTATGGAAGGATCTACTGATAAGGTAGGAAAGCTTGACCAAGAAGTCTCGGGAATCAATAGCAAGGTCGACTTAATGTAGAAGCATATCAAGATCATTGAGACACAAGTCAGCCAAATTGCTAATGCTCTTGGAACCCAGCACAAGCCCGGCCATCTTCCGAGCAACACTCAAGCCAACCCGAAGAATCAGAAGAATGAAGTCAATGCCATAACTCTCAGAGGTGGAAAATCATACCAGGGGCCGAAACATCCCGAGAAAGGCCAACCGGAAGAAGAAGAAGAGGCTGAAGAGGAGAAAAATCCCGCAGGAGGAACCTCTATTTCGACCGACGCAGGGCCCATCCCGGTCGATGCAGAGGCTGATGGTGAGACTGCCGCACAATAGCCCACATCGACTGACGTGGGTCCATCTCGGTCGATGTCGACCTCAGCCCTTGTTAAAATACCTTCGATGTCGTATCCGCAGCGGTTTGCCAAGTCCAAAATGAATGAGAGGTACAAACGCTTTCTGGGACACATGAAGAGAGTCAACATCAACATTCCCTTAGTGGAAGCCCTGCGGGAGATGCCCGGTTACATTAAATTCTTGAAAGACATGGTTTCACAGAAAAGACCATTCCTGGAGCATGAGACTGTAAATCTGTTTGAGGAGTGCAGTGCTGTAATTTAAAAGAAGATGCCACTCAAGAGGGAGGACCCTGGTTCTTTTACTATTTCTTGCATTATTGGTGGAGATTCTTTTAATAAGGTACTTTGTGATTCAGGTGCATCTATAAATCTTATGCCTTTGTCTATTTTCAGGCGTTTGGCAATTGGGAGTATCAAGCCCACCACAATTTCTCTCCAGATGGCAGACAGATCAGTCACTTATCGGAGGGGGATTGTCGAAGACGTGTTAGTAAAGGTCAAAGATTTTGTTGTACTGGACATGGAGGAAGATCAGAATATCCCTCTCATCTTGGGGAGACCATTCCTGAAAACTGGAGGAGCACTGATAGATATTAGGGATGGAAAGCTGACTTTTCGAGTGAATGATAAATCTGTCACATTCTCTATTTTTAAGTCCATGTAGAAGCACGAAGATGGGAGTTACCAAGAGGAATGCCATATGATTAATTGCTTTGAACCGGTGATTTCTTCTCCCTTCTCTTCTGTTAAATATGATCCTGATTTTCTGGAAATCTGTTTACTACACTCACTTTTCTCTTCTACAGATTTGGATGCTGTCGACGAGGAGATTCAGAACCTTGTGCTAGAGCTGGATGTATTCGAGGAAGTGCCTAGGCATAAAGAGCTAAAAAGGGAGAAGTTACCAGCTAGATTTAGCCAAAAGATGAAGGAAATTCGTGGAAAAGACTCTGTCTCGCCCGACGCGAAGGCCAAATCGGTCGACGCCAGTTCCAGATTCATCTCGATCGACACGAAGTCTGTCTCGGTCGATGCAAGCAGGACGGGCGACACAGGGCTCAAATCGGTCAGAACAGCGAGATGTGGAAAAGGGATGGCCCGAAAATATCCATCCCAGTCGACATGGAAGCCATATCGGTCGACGTGGAGTATGGGGCATGGCCATCTAACTCCGATCCGCCTATTTTAGACCTCAAACCACTCCCTTCTCATCTCAAATACGCTTATCTTGGTCCAAATGACACATATCCTGTGATTGTATCTTCTTTTCTTACACAGGTTGAGATGGACAAGCTACTCCGGGTCCTGAGGCAACACAAATCTGCAATCGGCTGGACACTTGGAGATATCAAAGGAATCAGTCCCTCTGTTTGCATGCACAAGATTATACTGGAAGAGGAAGCAAAACCGAAGAGGCAAGCACAGAGACGGCTGAACCCAATTATGCAGGAGGTAGTCAAGGAAGAAGTACTGAAGCTTCTTGATCACGGGATGATCTATCCTATTTCAGACAGCAAGTGGGTGAGCCCCACTCAGGTGGTTGCCAAGAAAAGAGGAATGCAGATCGTCAAGAAGGATGATGGAGAAGAGGTTGCCACCCGACCAGTCACAGGATGGCGGTTCTGCATTGACTACAGAGCTCTTAATGCCGCTACTTGCAAGGATCACTTTCCACTAACTTTTATTGATCAGATGTTAGATAGACTTGCCGGTTATCCTTTTTATTGTTTTCTTAATGGATATTCAGGTTACAATCAGATAGCAGTTGCACCAGAAGACCAGCACAAAACAGCCTTCACATGCCCATATGGCGTATTTGCTTACCGGAGGATGCCATTCGGACTTTGCAACGCCCCGACGATTTTTCAAAGATGCATGATGTCCATCTTTCACGATCTGATTGAGGACATTATGGAGGTATTTACGGATGACTTCTCTGTTTTTGGTAGTTCATTTGACACTTGTCTGTAGAATCTAGCTACTGTAATGGAGAGGTGCACCGAGACCAATCTCTGCTTGAATTGGGAGAAGTGCCACTTTATGGTACGTGAAGGAATTGTTTTAGGACACTGAGTGTCAGCTGAGGGTTTGGAGGTAGATCGAGCCAAGGTCACTGTAATCGAGAAGATGCCACCGCCGGCCAATGTCAAAGGAGTGAGGAGTTTTCTCGGTCATGCCGGGTTTTACAGAAGATTCATCAAGGATTTTTCCAAAGTCTCTAGACCTTTATGTAATTTGTTGGAAAAAGATGTGTCTTTTGTTTTTGATTCTGATTGCTTGCAGGCTTTTGAGCTGTTGAAGAAGGCCCTAGTCACCGCTCCGGTTCTTACCTCTCCGGATTGGAGTGAGCCATTCATTCTGATGTGTGATGCCAGTGACTATGCAGTGGGGGCTGTCCTAGGCCAATTGAAGGGGAAACTGTTCCATGTGATACACTATGCTAGCAAGAGTATGAATCTGGCACAGTGCAATTACACCACCACGGAGAAGGAGATGTTGGCAGTAGTTTACGCTTTTGAAAAATTTTGATCTTATTTGATTGGATCGAAAACTGTTGTTTATACTGACCACGTTGCCATTAGATATTTGTTCTCTAAGCAGGATGCCAAGCCGAGGTTGATTCGATGGATCCTGCTGCTTCAAGAGTTCGATGTAGAGATCAAGGACAGAAAAGGGAGCGAGAATGTGATAGATGATCACTTATCGCGTTTGGAGCCGTCATCTGAGGCGGATGAGCCGGAGTCGAGGATCCGGGAGACTTTCCCTGATGAGCAGATGTGCTACATTGAAGATCTAAGAGCTACCCTCGAGTCCAAGATGCCTTGGTTCGCAGACTATGCAAACTACCTTGCCACCGGTGCTCTACCTCCATACACTTCTCCCTATGCCAGGAAGAAATTCTTGAGAGAAGTCCGTTTCTACTACTGGGAGGACCCTTACTTGTGGCGCAGATGTGCTGATGGCCTTATTCGTCGCTGTGTCCCCCAGTCTGAGTGGTGGCAGATCTATGAGGCTTGTCATTCCTCTCCTGCAGGTGGTCATCATTCTGCTAACCGCACTACATTCAAGATACTCGCCAGTGGATTCTATTGGCCTGCTATCCATGAGACTCGCTGTGGCTGGATTACTGGTTGTGACCGTTGCTAGAGGACCGGCAACATTTCCAAGAGGGATGAGATGCCACAAACTCCAGTGGTAGAGGTTGAAATCTTTGATGTGTGGGGTATTGATTTTGTGGGTCCTTTCCCATCTTCCCGAGGTTTCTCTTACATTCTTCTTGCAGTGGACTATGTTTCGAGATGGGTGGAGGCCATTCCAACCACCACTAATGATTCAAGAGTTGTAGTCAACTTCCTGCAGAAACTGATGACTCGCTTCGGAGCACCGAGAGCCTTGGTAAGCGATGGGGGATCTCACTTTCTTAACAAACTGCTTGTTTCCCTTCTTGCTAGGTATGGAGTTAAACATCGAGTCACCACACCGTACCATCCTCAAGGGAATGGACTGATTGAGCTGTCCAACCGGGAGATCAAGCAAATTCTGGAAAAGACCGTTAAGAAGAGGAAGGATTGGGCAATTCATCTGGACGATGCACTATAGGCCTATCGTACTGCTTTCAAAACTCCCATCGGTACGACTCCTTACCAGCTTGTTTTTGGTAAATCTTGTCACTTGCCTGTAGAGATGGAGCACAAGGCTTGGTGGGCATTGAAAGAGCTCAACATGGATTGGAAGAATGCAGCTGGAAGTAGAGTTATGTCCTTGAATGAGTTGGAAGATTTCCAAGACGAGTCCTATGAGAAGAATGTGATATACAAGTCAAGGGCCAAGAGGTTTCATGATCGCAGAATTCGCTCACAGGTATACAACTCCGATGACAAGGTGCTGTTGTTCAACACTCGTCTTTGCTTCATGCCCGGGAAATTGCAGTCAAGGTGGAAAGGCCCCTACACTGTCGTGAGTGCTATGCCAAATGGTGTCGTGGAGTTGGCAGGCCAGGATGGTACCACATTTAAGGTCAATGGAGAAAATCTGAAAAGATATTACAGTCCGCAACAAATCTATGTTGTGGACACTTGTTACATGGATAGGCCATGATATGAGGTAATGTCGAGCTAGTGACATTAAAACAAGCACTTGTTGGGAGGTAACCCAATGATTTTACAGCTTTCGTGTGTGTTAGTTTAGGTTCTTTAAGTTTTATCAAGTTTAAGATAGTTTGTGTCATAAAATTTCAAGTTTGAGCGCATTTTACCTTAGTTTATTTCAGTACAGCTTTCAAAAATTCCGTGAGATCAGGCTCTATCTCGGCCGACGCAAAGGCTAAATCGGTCGACGCTATTTGCAGCCTATGTCGACCGAGACAGACCCTATCTCGGTTGACGCAAACATTTCGGCTGAGGTAGGGCGTATCGAGGTAATTTTCTAATTTATTTTAAATAAATAAATAAATAAGATTTTCCGCATCGACCGAAATGAGATTCATTTCGGTCGAAACAGAGGTGACTGGCACGCGGGTCTGAAAGGGTTTAAAACAAAATTTTTGCTTCATTCTTTCCCATTCGCACACACACACGCAACTTCCCCCAACTCCCCCAACCCTTGTTTTCGACTCCTTCGACCGAATTTGCATCTCCAATGGCAGGTATGATCTCTAACTTTAATCTTTTCCATTCTTGTTGTGATTTTGTGGTTTATTCAAGCCTAAATCCCAATTGAACCATGATTATTCTCCATCTTTAAGTTTGATTGAATTTATGATTCGGGTACTTGTTTGAGTTAATACTTCGATATGGATTGCATGTTTAGTCGATATGAGTACCTTGTCATAGTTTATTGCTTGAGGGATTGTTGAATTTGTCCAATTAGGGTTCTTGTGGTTGAAGTTCTTTTTCCATGTCCATGGCAAAATTGGGGCTTTTTGTACATATGTTAATTCTGAGTTTGGGGGATGGATTTAGGTTGAATGAAGTGTCAATTGCATGATTTCATTATCAATTTTACATGGGCACTTTATTTTGATGTGGAAATTTGTTCTAACTTGTGTGAACTAAATGGGGGATTCTTGTTTGCCATGCAGCACCTCCAGCTGATTATAAGCCGGTGTTTGGGAACCACGCAGACGAGGAAAGATATGAAGAGTTGCTCACATACACGGTTAAGCCTACTCTCTTTTTGGACCACGAGACTTTGACGAAGCTGGGGCTCGAGGATGACATCTCTGCTTTATTCTGCCGCTGTCAATGGGGTTCTATGCTGACCAATGAGTGGCCGACTTTCTCTACTCTGACGAGGGAGTTCATGGCCATTGTTCAGGTGTGGTCAGGCAAAGGAAGATAGCCCGAGCCGACTTCCATCACCTTTCAGCTGATGAACAAGAACCACACTCTGACACGTTCTCAGCTGGATACTACATTTGGTTGCCCTCCTGGAGACATTTACCACGAGCACGAAGAGTTCAATTGTGCAAAAATGTGGCGGGATATCTCTTCTCTTGCCTCAGTTACAGTTGACCGGTTCGACATGGGCAACATGAAGGCTTCTCACGTGGATAATCCAGTTTTCAGGTATATTCTGAGGTGGCTCGGGACCAGTATCTTTGGTCGACATGAGAGTGGGAAGGCAAGACAGAAGGAGGTTCATGTCCTGTACTGCATGCTCGCAGGACATCATGTCAGCCTAGCAGGCTGCTTCTGGATAACTTGGCCAGACAAATCAAGGCCAAACGGGGGGATATCTGGTGGGGTGGTCTTATCACCCCCATTGCTCAGTCCTTGGGCTTCCCTACTGATGATCTTCAGCTAGCTTATGGACGGCGCATCTTGGATATCAGTCACCTGGTGCAGAGGACCATGCTTGTTGAGGGACCACCCTTGGCCCTCAAATTTGCCACTTCAGATCTCTTCCCACTGTCGAACCCCCCGCTTACACATGTGACTGACTTGGACTTCAAAGATAACTGGTTTATGCATACCCCGACTCACCTAGCATTGATGATACCAGCAAATGGGGTGACACCTCATAACCGCCTGGCACACAGAGTCGGGATTCCACCCGACAATCGGGTTTTGACAGCTGAGGAGACTGCCCAGTTGGTGGCCAAGCAGCAGATATGGACAGCGACAGCAGAAAGAGCCGTTGCCGAGCGAGCAGAGGCTGAGAAAGAGGAGGCTGCGAGGCGTTGGGCAGAGGCCGGCCAGAGAGGCGGCAAAAACGAGATCCCTTTTGAGACTCTTACCCCTACTGAGGAGGTCCCACACTGGGGACCTGGCGGGTCGACGAGCTACCACACGGGAAGTGCTTCCACCTCCAGTTCCGGCGTAGACCTGGAGATGATTTACCGATATATGCAGTAGCAGGCTGATTTCCAGGCCGTCGAGAGAGTGGCAGCCGCGGCAGCTTGTGATGAGGCAGCACTGGAGTACTCCCGGAGTACGAGATTCAGGGAGGATGTCTATTTCCGGCTCGGGCTGCTGGACACTCAGATGAGGCAGCTGCTATCTACTACCGAGGATGACCAGTCGGAGACTACTTATGTCCGCCGCCGCAGGATCCGCCGCCGTAGAGCTCAGGGGGAGTTTGAGGATGTACCAGAGGAGCAGGATGGCCAGGGTAGGGGTGAGCAAAACCGAATCGAAAACCGCAAACCAAACCGAACCGTCAGGTTTGGGTCGGTTTGGATCGGTTTCAAAACGTATTCGGTTTAGGTTTGGGTTGAATATTTAAAAATTTTCGGGTTATCGGTTTGGTTCGGTTTGGGTGCGGTTTTAACCGAACCGAACCGAACCGATATTATATACATATATAAATTTTTTATTTTTTATATTCATTTATACTATTATATATTCTATTCCTTTTTTTAAAGAGATATATCATATATTCTACATAAAATATAAGATTTATTTTCTACAACTTATAAAATATAAATAGTAACAAACCAAACACTGTAAATTCTAATCATCTTCACTTATCTTCGATCTTTTCTTATTTTGGCATTGTGGGTTGAAGTGAGGTTTTATAATAGTTGCTAACTCTTTTACTAGGAAAAAGTGGAGCTCATTTTTGGAAGTATACTCCATATATAACAGGGCTTTATTTTATTAATTATTATTAATTCAAGTTTCATGTCTAATCTAGTGATCTGGATTCGTAAGTTTTGAATGATTCCTGCTGCAGTGCTTCTTTTGGATTGTAAATTTTTTTTTGAGAATTTTCGATTAAAACCGAAACCAAACCGAAACCGATGACTCGGTTCGGTTTGGTTTCGGTTTGGTTTCAATGTTTTTATTCGGACGGTTTGGGTTGAATTTTTGGAACGGTTTTGCGGGTTCGGTGCGGTTTCCAACCCAAACCGCCCGTTGCTCACCCTTAGGCCAGGTTGGCCAGTGAGGTACAGTTTTACCTTCCCACGCCCGATTTTCAAACTTATTCTTCATGCTGTTGAATAAGTTTGGGGGGATGACGGTTGGGATTGTAAAACTTGTGGAATTTTATCATTTACTGTTTTCATTTACTGCTTTTATTTATTTATTGTTTTGTTGATCTTTTACTGCCTTGGAACTGTTGATTTTTACTGCTTTAGCACGTTCAGTTTGTTTTTATTTAAGTTTTGCATTGCATTCACGCGCTTGAACATAGGGCAGTCAGAACTTATGTGGTTTGTATGCTTGAGATTTCGAAAAATCCTCCCTAGTCTTTAACCGTGATTGATGATTGGTTGGTTCTGTGGACATTGAATTGAGAATTTGTGTTGCGATGATAGCCAATGATAGGAGCCTCTTACTTGACGAGTTGCTTGTTGAAACGTGTTTTGTGCATGAGTAGACTAAGATTAGACTTGAAAATTGTTGAGGGGGAACAATATTTAACCCAAGTGAGAATTGAGCCTGAATTTTCTTTGATGTGCGACAAGGTGCGTATGCAATAATCTTCTAGAATTTGACTTGTTTCTCTCTCAAGGCTGCATAAGTGCGATAATAAGAGTAAAATGATTTCAGGCATGCTCTTTCTTAGCCAAGATCCTATACACTAACCTTAAAAATCTCCACTTGTAGCCCTTTTGAGCCATGTGACTTGTTCTTGTTCTTTTGTTTAGAATGGTTAATGAGTGAGAGGGGTATGATTATTTGTAAAAGGGATTTTGATCTGGTCTTTAAATCATGATTGGGAGTTGTAAAGTTGAGAAAAAGAATTTGAGCTGTGAAAATAATAAGGTGAACTTAGAACTGCATTGCTTTAAGTATTCTTAAGTTCACTAGATTTATGATAAATTGAAGAAAAAAAAATAGAGGAAGAGAAAGAAAAGAGATTGAAAAGGAAAAGAAAAAAAAGAGAAGAAAAAAAGAAGAAGGATGAAGTGGTTGGGGTTGAATAATCAAATATGGTGTGATGATTGAGTGAGAGTCGGAGTGAGTCACTTTGCCAAAAAACATCCCACCTATCTTAGGAAGCCACATTACAACCCAATTAAGACCTAATTGATTACTTGAGTTATTGCACTATTTAGCAGTGGAGAGATGAGAAACTTGTCAAACATATGGTAAGTGCGCATCGACCTTGAATTTGAGAGTTGTTGCACAACCTAAACACTTGAGGGATGAGTGAAAATGAATTTCGATGTGAGGTTTCCCTTTGACGATTGGATTGTTTGATTGCAGTCTCGACTATTCTGACTTTGATAGTTTTGAGACTTGTGAGGCATTGAAAAATTCGTATCTTGCATGCTGATTTGATTTTCTGTCTATAGACTAATCAAGGATGATTAATGGTTTAAGTTTGGGGGAGTTGATAAGTTCGTTATTTCGCTAACTTATCAAAGAGTTTTTGTCCATTTAGTGCTCAAGATGCGTGATTTTCATATTTAGTTGTGCATTGTCGTGTTTGGATGTTATGTAGGTGTTTGATGGTGTGATTTTGTAGGAAATAGCCTAAGTCTGGAGCAAGGAGAAAATCAGACCCGTCGGCTCTGTTTCGACCGACGCGGAGCGCATTTCGGTCGAGATGAAGCAGTCGACGCGAGCAGGCATCAACCACGTGAGGATCGATGTGGAGCTCCACGTCGACCGAGATGGACCTTGTCTCGGTCGACGTGGAAGGTCGAGATCTACGTGGCAGGTCGAGAAGGATGATGTCAAGGCGAAGTGCGTATCGACCGAGATGGACCTTATCTCGGTCGACGTGGATTGCTATTTGGCGAAAAAATGTTATTTTTGGCTATTTCCTTCCTAGTTTAATTGTATACCTTGTGGGGATTAATTGTACACCTATATAAACATTCTAGTTCGAGTTTTCAGGGTTAGACACCTTATTTTCAGAATTGAATAGTGTTCCAAGGCAGGAGTTTTAATTAGAGTTTTATTTTGGAATTTGAAGACAAGATTGTGTTCTTGCAACACTCCGATTCTGATCAATGCAAGTTTATTTCAGGTTTTATCTTTTCATAATATTCTTTATTGTGATGATGATGAGCTAAATTATTAATCAGATTCTAGGGTTAAAAATCTATTCAGACTGTATGCTTATTATTATTTGAATCAAATGCCCTTCCTTGTTTGATTTGTGAAATTTTGTGCTTGATATAAACCTAAGATTGTTGGCCACTTGATTAGGTTATCAGTTAATTAATTTGAGACTCAAAAGGTGAAAATTACTTAACAGGAAAAGAATTTTACAATATAATTAATTATTCTTGTCTTAAAAAAAGAGGGAATTAGATTATAGGAAAAATCCGTTGTTTTCTGGAGTTGTTGATATTTTCTTGAGACCGAAAGGGTAAAGAGAAGTCATAATCTACTTTGTGAATTGTCTGAAAAAGGAATTTGCAATACCTTTCTGAATTCCATCTTACAAGGAATTAAATTGGCATTTGATATTTTTATTATGGCAATACAGGAAGAATAGTAATAAATCCCTAGAATCTGTATCTTTGCAGTTGATTGAAATCGCGTTAAAATATTATGTTTTGTGTTTGATTACTGTTCTGAAAATCATTGTTTCTTTTAATTTTCAAGTAATTTAGTTAAAACCTTTAAAAATTGATTGCCTTAAACAATTTCCTGAGAAACTCTAATTCGGTTCTTAGGATGGTTCGATATTTCATTCCCTGTGGGATCGATAATTGTTATTTGCCGCTATATTGTTAGCTCTGCTAAGTCGTTAATAATTTTAGCGATCACCATGCTGGTTAGTTTGGTGTCCTGGACTAATAAGATCATACTTTGCTAGTACCATACTTGTCGTAGTCCAAACTTGTCAGTCCAGACTCATGTATACCAGACTTGTAAGTTTGGTTGAACCTTAGTCTGTTCGAATCTTGTGCTTCGCAGATTGACTCATCAGTTTGGTATTCAGATCAACTCAGTTTACAACTCGATAAAAAGTCTATACAGGACTTTACATTTTTAGACCTAACTGAAACTAATCTAGTGACAAACTGAGATGGCGTTTACATGCTTTGACCCACCAAAACATTATAAAATAAGAAAATTTCTAACAAATCTCCAAACACGTCTCACTAGCGTCTTGCTGATGTAAATTGAGAGGGTTTTAAAAATTATAAAAAAAATATTTTGGGCTTAAAAAATATTTCAAAAACTTCTTAATTAAATTTTTGGTATTTTTGACGTAATCTTCGTTTGATAAGTTGATAAGAGTTTCAAGGTAAAAACAAGGAAATATCTAAAGAGTTATTTATGTTATATCAGAATAATCTACACACTTATCTAAAAATCAATCATACAAATTAAAAATTGTTTATAATTTTTTTTTGCTTTATCCAATAAATTCTTCCTTTTATTTCCGACAATACTGAGTTTATCAAACTCAACATAAACTCAACAATCATCCTTTTAAACCTAATAATCACATACCCTTGGCTTCTTCTTGAGGAGTCCAATATTCATTCTAGGTCTCCTCCCATATGTACGTAGTCCCCAAGTCCGCCTGATATTTGGTGATCGTAAGTATGTTTCCCATATACGATGTCATTTGTTGGAATTAAAACTTCGATTTTAATCTAGTATTATCTCCTTTGAGTCGAATAAGTAAATACAATTTTACTTTTGCAATTCTTTTCAGAAAACCTCGTAAGTAATTAGGTAAACTCTTATAACTTTTAAAATCCCTTTTTTTTTTTGTTGGACATAAATTTTCTAAACCCAAGGTAGACCCATCCCTTGTGGCAAGGTGTGACACAAAATGTATAATTGGTTGCACCAACAGGCAAAGGAGGTGTCGCGGTTTGTCGAATTTGAGAAAAAATGAGAGGCCAGAGTTGTCCCGACAATTCCAGGTGGATAAACACAGTTCATTACCATCGTGTTTCATTTGTTTCTCTCCTTTTTCATTTCCATTCAAATGCTTTCTTCCAAATCTGCATTAGGTGAGGCAAACATCCAATAATTAAGCAGGTTTTGTAATGTTCCTTATATATATATATATATAGTTGCATTATATGGTTACCTAGCTTTCTTATGTTATATGAGACTAAAATCCAACCTTCCAATTTGAATTTAGATGAATAGGATTAAGTTCAAATTTTAATGATTAAATATAAAATAAGGGTAATGAGGTAATTAATTTGTATTATTATTTCTCATTAACCAATCTAATGTTAGGTTATTCCTTGTTTCTCTCTCCCATCAATATGCTCTCTCCTCTATTGTTCTATAAAATTTTAAATAATCATAACTCATTCAATTTACGTTATTTTTTTACATACTATATATCAAATTAAAGATAATTTAATTATCTTTCAAACGAAATCCCTATTACATATATTCAAAATAAGATAATCGAAGTAAAACTAAATAATGTAATAGGTAAAGATAAATAATGTACCATAATATAGAGAATAATGTAATGATATAGTATATTTACCTAATTTCGATGTTGTTCGTATAAAAACTGGGGAAAATATTGATTTCACAATTGCGGTTGCATTTTATACATAAAAAAGGTGTTCGAGTGCTACATTATGTGTCATCTTTGTATTATATTATCCATGTTTATTTTTTTCGGTTGCAAGATATAGATCAAATTATTGCATGAATGGTACATTATGCATCGATTGGGTGATACAATATGTGTCACATGATTATTACATTATTCATATCTTTTTTTTTTGCGTTGCAGTATATAGATCAAAGTGTTGTCTGAATGGTACTATATGTGTTGTGGTACATTATGTATCGGCTTTATAGTACATTATTCAACCGTATGTACATTATTCATGTATGTATTTTTTGTGGTTGCATGATACATTATATATTGACTGAGTGGTACATTATGTATTGATTGTATATTACATTATTTGACTGTATATTATATTATTCATGTCTTTTTTTTGCGGTTGTATGACGTTGATAAAAGTCTGAATGGTGCATTGTATATCGATAGATTTGTACATTATGTGTTCACTGTATATTAGATTATTAATGTCTGATTTCTTGCCGAAAAAAAACCAATAGTTCTCTTTATTCATCAATCTGTAATTCTCTTTATTAGTATTACAGTATTACAGTATTCTTATTATTACGTTACATTATTTAGTTTTAGCTATTACATTATTTAATTTTGCTACAATTACCTTATTCCTAACATATTCAATAGGGATTTCGTTTGAAAGGTAAATAAATTATCTTTAATTTGATATATAATAAGTAAAAAAATAATTCAAATTGAAAAAGTTATGATTATTTAAAATTTTATAAGAATTATAGAGGAAAGAGAAAAATGATGAGAGAAGGAAAACTAAGAAACAATGTGTGATTGGTTAATGAAAGAGAATAATATAAATTAATTACTCAATCTACCTAATATACCCTTAATTTATATTTAAAAATTAAAATTAAAAATTAATTCATTATTTAATAACCGTTAGATTGATAAAATAAATGGTTGAGATTTGATCTCATATAACATCTAGAGAATGGGTAACATATGATCACTACTCTATATACTCTATATATATATATATATATATATATATATATATATATATATATATAGAGTAGTGATCATATGAGAATAGTTTTTAGTATGAGAAATAAGAATAAATCTTAGCCTTTGATTTTGTGATTTCAACACTCATGATCTATTTTACTCCGTGTGCAGTTTTCCTCGATTATCCTGCAGTTTTGCAAAATTAAGGTTATTTTTGTAATTTTAGATTTTTTTTAAATCTGAAATAGTATCTCATTAGATTTTTTATTCCTTTCTTCGTGTGATTTTATTTCTTCTTCCTTCTTTGTTCGAATTGATTTATATTTCTTTTGTCGATCAGATTTTTTTTCTTTGTTTCTGGATTTCGCATTCGTATTCGGTCTCGACGTTGTTAATTATGCATGAATATAGTTTTAAAAAAATTGTTTTATTCAGATCGACGTTCATTTTTTCTATTGTATTGTGCATCTTTAGTGTTAACTTTGTGCATTTTTGTATCTTACATGTTCATTTATTCCTTCTTTGTTCGAATTGATTTATATTTCTTTTGTCGATCAGATTTTTTTTCTTTGTTTCTGGATTTCGCATTCGTGTTCGGTCCCGACGTTGTTAATTATGCATGAATATAGTTTAAAAATATTTGTTTTATTCAGATCGACGTTCATTTTTTCTATTATATTGTGCATCTTTAGTGTTAACTTTGTACATTTTTGTATCTTACATGTTCATTTATTACAAAGTGTGTTAATAAGATAAAGCATTTTAAGGGCATAATTTTAAGAACTGTTGATGTTGGTATTGAGTTTTATAGAGACTACGCTCGTGTTGTTGCTTTGAAGAAGAAGATGTTTAATTTTTTTTAATTCGTATTTATGTAAAAATGAAGTAAATCGGGCTAAAAATGAAGTAAATCGGGCAAAAATGAAGTAAATCGGGCTTAAAATGCAAGTTGCTGTTTGTGTTTGAGTATTTTTACAGTTTTAGCCTTTAAAGACTAAAACTGCACGTTATTGGGGCAAAAATGCCGTGTTTTTCAATATGTTGAGAATGAATCTTGTTCGTCGATTTGATGAGATGGACGCGCGAGATTTATTCTTATTTCTCATAGTAACTCCTATTCTCACCTGATCACTACCCTATATATATATCCCATTTATTTTAAAATATTGCATTCATTATCATAAGTGTGCACGAGATATCGATGTAGAAATTGGTTAAATTCAAATTAGGGGCGATAATTTATGAGCAGTGACAAGATCGAGAAATTTCTTAAGGGGGTTATATTAAGATTTTTTGATAAAAAAATACAAAATTGAGTAAAATCAAAAAATATTATGATTTATATTCATTCTTAGACCCCTCTCACACTCTTTTCTTTCTTTTTTTTTAAAAAAAAAATGTTCAGCCCATTTTCTTCTTCACCGCTCATCAAGGAGGGGGTTAACTTATAAAATGATCTAATCACGACACTATATAAAAAAATTTGATCCTACCTGAAAGGTGGATCGCCAGTTTTTATGAGGATCATATTCTTTTGACTTATCGTATCGATCTGTTAGTAATCCAATACGTATTTGATCCGTTAGTGGAAGGCTCAATCCATATCCAAATCTTATCCATTAAGCTCAAATACAAACATATACAATAACAACACGCACACGATAAGGGTCTGATAAAATTCGATCAGATTAACACAATAACAATCTGATAAGAACCAAATCCGATAAATATGATAAGAACCCCATAAAATCCGTAATGAAAAATAATAAAATGCCTAATTATTAAATAATTAGAAAAAGTAAAATATCTTTATATTAATTTGATAATGAATATCCATATGACATCCGAAATCGATCCGATTAATGGATTATCCAATACGATATGAATTTCATCCGCATCTAATAAGAAACCTCAATCCATATTTATTATTATGCAGGTTTATATCAAATTATCACATTGTGTCGAAAATTAAAACCTCTAATTCAAATAATTACTTGTTGATTATGAATTTTTCAATCCACAACTAGATAATTGAGCAGGGCAAAACTAATAAACAATAGAAAATCAACCCAATTAGTATGGGAGGTTGAAGTTTGCATTTTATACGTACTATACCAACTGAATTTATGGAAGAACTCTTAATATATTCTAAAAGTAAGTTTAATTAAGAGACTCTATCTGAAATGACTTTCTAAGGAAATATAACCCAATGTTTCGTTTTATTAGATAAATGTTCCTCCTTCAATAAAGGTATTAATTTTATATTGATTTAGTTGTTAAATACTACTTATCAATCCCATAACTTTTTTTCACAAATTCACAAAATGACATTAGTTTACTTAAATACTTCTCTATGTAAAAAAAAAATAAAAATTAAAATTTGAGGGAAAGTAATTTATCTTGTTTTAAAAATATTGGTCTCAAATTAGTGTACCTAATAAGCAGTAAAAGATTTTAATAAATTTGCAATCTCCAAGCTGTCTGTTCACACACAAGCTTGGATTATGAAAATTGGTTACTTAGCGAGAAATGTTACTTAGTTGTTTTCAGCAAATATACTCCAGCACTTGAGGTATTGAGTTTTAAATCCGAAGCAGTAAAAAAGCGATAAAAGACACAAATAATTTATAGAGGCTCGGATATCAACTGTCCTATGTCCTCTCTTCAGACTCGCAGTCTGAAAATTACTAAGTTTGTGATTAGAAAGGTAGCTCATCCGACGAGTCCTTCATTCTCCTTCACTTCTTCAGGTCTTGAATTTGGGCACACCACTCAGCCTCCAGCTGGTCGTTGGGAGCTTTAGAGTTCTTCCCAGAAACCTGTCGGTTGTCGTTAACACCCGTAATAGTTACCACCAGAGAAGTGGTAACTCCAAGATGTTTTCTACCTTGGAAAGTAAGATAACAAAACAAAAGAGCCTTGTGTCCAAAGATGACTCATGGTGAGTTGATAGACAGTGTGAAAGCTTTGAAAGCTTGAGATTCAATTTCGACAGAGTTTCAACGCTTTTAATGAATTCAGTATGGTTCCGTTCGATTCTGGTTTTATTTTTGTGTAACCTTCTCCTCTTGAAAGTAGAGGTGGCCACGGTTCCAGTTCAGGTTCAAGAAATTCGAAACCTTAACCGGCCTGCCACTGTAGCGTTTCCGGTTACGGTTCCGAACCTTGAACCGCCAGTTCCAGTTCCGAACCTTGAACCGCCAGTTCCAGTTCATTGTTCGCAACCGTCGAACCGGCGGTTCAAAATTCTTTTTTATATATATATTTTTATTTTTTAAATTAAATTAATTAAATTCTTAAATAATTGAAAATTAGAATTATAAACGAGCTTTACATCTAACATCTACTATATTACATGAACATAAAAAACTTTGTTATATTTTAGAATGTTATTGAATATTTTGTTTTCAAGCTTTGTTAGAAAACTTGCTCTTATAAACAACAAGAAAAATAAATGAAAAATTTTTCGTTTATTTTTCAAGATATTGATACGAGCAAGTTTTCTAAACAAAAACTTGAAAATTTATTATTCTACAACTTCTATAACTTAGAAAACTCTTGATGATATACAACAAATTCGATGAGAGAAATGAAACATGACTATACTTTTTATTTTAAATATTTTTTAAAATCATCTTGTATAACATATGTATAGATATATTAAATCACATGAATAAAATAAAATTTTATAATTATGTTTAAATTAGTTGTCTAGAAAATCTTTTTATATGTCAAATATATTGTATTTTGTTAATGAATGTTATATATAATATCATTTATTACATGTTCAATATTTATAAACTAATAGAAAATATATAAAAAAGAAAAGACATATAAATATATTAAATTATGTATTTGAATCAATGAAGATCAATTGGTTTAGTGAATAGGAGTTATTATTGTGTTGCTCAGGTCAGTAGTTCGAGCCCTCTATGCAACAAATTTTTATTTTTTTTAAAAAAAATTATAAAATAGGTGGACCGCCGGTTCAGCCGGTTCGGAACTAGCGGTTCCACGTTCCAAAAATAATCAACCTTAATCGGCCTGCTAGAAAAATGGTTACGGTTCGAAACCGTGAATCAACGGGCCGTTTCAGGGCTGGTTTGGGCGGTTTCGGTTCCGAATGGGCACCTCTACTTGAAAGCATCTTTTATTTATAACCACTCTTGGAGAATTTTGAATCATGTAGTCCTTGAGACATGAGGAATGTATCCAATCAAGATTTATATTTTTTGTGAAATGCTGCGTCATTTTCTTGTCAGAGCAGGTTGACTTTGCAGCTCTGAGTCAAAACGACTCTAAGCTAGTTTGAGGAATGTTTGCTGATTGATTCCTTGAACAAACTTTGACAAACAACTTTATATATCACAAACTTTAAGATCTTCTTTTCTTAAAGTATGGACTTGGAAAGGATTTGCTTATCCTGTTGCTTTGTTTCTAAATGTTGGTTTGGTAATCACCATCGCTAGTGACTCTACTAGTAAGCTCTTTGATGGTGTAAATTAGCTGGTAATGACGTGTCACATAACAATCTTTAGAGGTAAAGATCCTTTGTTAGTGAATGCAATGTAGCTAACAAACTCTCAAATGATTGCGAACAACTCCGATTTACAATTCAATAATTCATAAACAGGACATTACGAGTACAGACTAATCCTAACTGGAGACTTATAACTAATTGGTGGATTGTTTGACACATCAAAATATACAATAATGGAGTATTATTCCTTAAAAAAAAAATTATTTAAACTAAACCACGTTGTTTTGCAAATTGTACACTAAGTAAAAAAAAAAACACTCACATCATTGACACTTAGTAGTTGGTAAAGACTGATTGAAGATGAAATTAACATCACTGGTATTGAAAGAGCACAATTTTTTTCTAATTTGTACTTAAATTTACTTCCCTAATATAAGGAAAAATAAAATCGAATTCCCTAATTAAACATATTTAGGAATATAATTAAATTCTTCACCAAAATGTACTGTGAGTCTGTGACATACATAATTCTCATTTGGCTATATATTTACGTGCGTGTAGAATTCAAATTCATATTGATAAGACGGGAGAAATAATCTGACTATCAACTCTTTCACTAACACAAATGATTTCATTATCTGAATGTGCTTGAAAATAGAAATGTGAATAGTTAAAATCAAATAGACAAAAAATATAAAATAAGTTTAACCATGAGACAATTCAAAGCTATTTTTTTAGTTTAAATCAGAGATTTAATTATTAAGGGAACTATATCCGGTGTTTTTTTATTAAAGAATTAAACCGTTGAGTTTAGTTTTTAACTAAAATTAAGTTTATTTTTATCAGTGATATTTATTTTTTTATTATTGATTCAATTATTAAGTGTCACCGGACACTAGTATAATACTAAATCAGGGTCACATTATTTATTATATTCATTAGATAATTTTCCATTCATAAATATTAATTGTATAAAATATTTATTATACTCTATTTATAATATCAAAATGAATCTCTCATTTATTTATAAAATAGTAAGTTTTTTTTAGATGACATCGTTTGATTTGAAGTTGCATTAATGTTTTTTATTAAATGAAAATCACAATGAGTTATTAAATGAAAATCACAAAGAGAAAATACAAAAAGAAATTCTTTAATTTTATAAATAGACAATATTATCATTTCAATATCATAAATGCTATAATACATGACTTGTATTTACAATAGAAATTCTTAAATAACATATTATCAAGTTACAATATATTAGTGCAAAATATTAGAATAACAAGTTATCAAATTTAAAATATATTATAAAATTAAAAATATTATGAAAAATTAGAAAATATTATGTCAATGCCAGGTCAGTGTGCACTGTATCAGTTTGACGTGACACTAATAGCTGATTTAAGAATGGAGGATAAATGTCTAAAAAATAATTGAACTTCAAATACAATTACATAATGAAAAAATAAAGTATAAAGTTTAAATTAAATAAATACAAAATATATCTCAATATTTTCCAATTTATAAAATATATTATGTATATTTGTTATTATCAAAACAAAAATAAAGCCTTATTCCAATGACAAGTTCAAAGTATCTGCAGTTTAAAATTTCCTAATGATTACGGTAGGTTTGTTTCATAATAATAATATTCACAAAGGACAAATCAAGTCACATCTGCGATTCTATATTTTACTATTTATTTATTTTTTAGTTTTCACCTTTATCATACGTGTTAATACAAATGCAATGAATGAGAAGCAATCTATATATATGAGCAGCCTACAATGACTCTACTCTGCCCATTCAGCCTACATAATTTTGACATTTTGTTTAATTTATTTATGTACCACAAAATGTGTCCCTTTACAGCACTATCTAGTTGGATATATCTTGTTATTTTACATATATAACTTAGAGAGTAAATAATATCAGAGCGGACATATGTTAATTTGTTAATAATAATAATAATAATTAATCCTATTTCGAATATAATATTATTATATTACTCGTGGGTACATTAGCACGTGTCCACTGTGAGTAGGAGTTTGAAATTATTGTCAGTAACTCCCTTATTATGTTATTTTGATGAGTCAAACATACTACCAGTTAGTATGTCTCTAGCTAGGCTTAGTCTGTACTTGTAATATCTTATATAAGTATTATCAAGTTATAAATCGAGATGATTGCAAACTTTTGAGAGTTTGCTGGCTCAATCATTCACCAGCAAATGATATTTATCTTTGGACATAGTTGGCTGACACGTCATCACCAACTAGGAACTTACCAGTAAGATGCCACCAGCAAAGGTGATTCCCAAACCAACACTTAGAGACACAATGAGCCAAGACAAGCAAGGATTTTTCAAGTCCGAGCTTTAAGAAATGAGATCTTACAGTCTGTGATCCTTAAAGCTTTTTCGTCCAATGAATCAACCAACATATATTCTTCGGACTAGCACGGAACTGTTCTGACTAAATTTGCAAAGTCCACCTGCTTGGATAGCAAGGACACTGCGATCCAGGAAAAGTGAGACTCCCGATTGGACGAGTTTCTTTTGTTTCACAACGGCTCCAAATTCAAACATCTCCAAGATTACCTGTAAATAGAAGATGCATTCAAGTGGAGAAGAAAATTGGTTTTACTAGTGCTATCGATACTCTATCAAAATCAACATTCAAGCAATCTAAAGCTTCAGGCTGTCTATCAGTTTTTTGTGTGCATTATTGGACACGAGGCTCTGTTCGTTTAGCAAGAGCTATTACTTCAATTTTCTTACTTTCAAAGTAAGAAAATATCTTGGAGTTGCCACTACTCCAGTGGTAATTATTACGGATGTATACCACAGGGAAGATTCATAGTTCCATGATCAGTTGGAGGTTGAGTGGTACGTTCACACTTTAAATCTAAAGAAATGAAGGAGAGCGAAGGACTCGACCAGTGAGCTAGTGGATGTGGTCATTCACCAGCTAGCACAAATCGTGCGACATCTTTGTAATCTAGAACTTAGTGTTTTCAGACTGTGAGTTTGAAGAAAGGATGTAGGGTTGTTTTGTCCGAACCTCTATTAATTATTTGTTCTTTACTGCTTTCTTTAAGTTTAGCATTGAATTTAAAACTCAACACCTCAAATGTTGGAGGATTACTTGAATACTAACTAAGTAGCGTTTCTTGCAAATCAACCAGTTTTTCGTTAACCCAACCTGGTGCCAAAACAACTTGCTTGAAAAGTGCAAGCTAGTAAAACTTACGCTGCATATATTCGCACTCTAATTTGGGACCAACAATAAGTAAACATTTATGGATAATCTAATATATGTATATATTGTTAAATTTATATAAAGAGGAGGGAAAATATAGAAACATATCTCTACATGTAAAAAAATTAGATAATTTTATTTAGGGTCTGTTCCATGTCTGATGCCCCTATATTTGGGTCGGTCTCGGTATGTTTCACGAGTCTGACCCGAATAAGGCCGAAACAGACCCAGAATCAGACCCGGACTGAAATTACATAAAATGAATTTTCATTTTTTTTATATCTGAAACTAATATCTTAATTACAAAATCTATTTTAAGTAATCATATCATTATCATGTAAACAATGATTGAATCAAATTTGGCAACATCCTTCGTTGTTGGCGAAGGATGTTGATCTGCAGCGGCTTTGCTTTGTTTTTTCAGAGCCCAACGTTTATTTTGTTTTAAACAATGTAATCAACATTGGTGTTGGGAGTTCTCAGCGGGAGCCATCCCCGTACAGACCGTTCATATCTTTCTTTAGTCCACCGCCGAATGCTACTTTCAGTCCATGTTCGGAGGACCTTCAAAGGTTCGATTCTTCTATATTTTTTGATCAACCTTACGATGGTGGTGCAAGCGGGAGTTCACATATTCCCGACTTAAATGAGGGTGGTGGTTTAGTGGATTCTGATGATGACGATAATGAGGAGGAGGCTGAAGACTTGTCTGAGTCAGAGGATGAGGATTTCAACAAATCTTTAATGCATTGTACGGTGGCTGAATTTTCTGCCTGGGTGCAATCTGTTGGTGGTATGAATGCTTTTGTTTCAAATCTTTTGCCGACTCATCCTCTACCTGAAGGTCTGGAAGTCTAATTAAATCATTGGTTACTTCCAATCATTTTATTGGAAACTTCAAATTCACCCGTCCTGCAAGACGTCGCAGCCATACTGGACCAGGAGTTGACGAAGGGTGCCATATTTTGGAGCAGAGATGATCTGCTCGTTGCTGTTGGTCTCTGGCATATGGAGCAGAGACAAGAATTTAAAGTTGCCTGGTCTGACAGTACTCGTGTTGAGTACAAGTACAAATGAGATGAGAGTTGTTCGTTTCTTATATGTGCTACGTGCAAAGCTCACTGTTGGATTGTACGCAAGTTCAAACCTATTCATAGTTTTAGGATGAATCTTGTTGGAGTCGGAGCACGTAATGTTCGTTCAAAAGCTGTGGCTGCTTATTTTGCAAGGAAGATGCGTCGGCAAGGGTCACTCATCAAACTGTGTGAGATTATGGCCGAGCTGCAAAGAAGTTTTGGCATCCGTACGACTTATGGTTCTGCGCTGAAAGCACGGAACGTAACCCTTTCGATGTTGTATGGTGGTGTCAAAGATTCTTTCAAGATGCTGCCGAGGTACCTCGAGGTACTTGTTCAATATAATGCAGGGATGCTTACAGATCTTGATATTGCTCCGGATGGACGTTTTCGCCACTTGTTTGTGGCACTAGGTGTTTGTCGAAGTGCTTTCGAGTCTTCCCTGAGATAGGTTATTGTTGTCAATGCTACTCATTTGAAGGGAAGAAACAAAGGAGTTTTATTTGTTGTTGTTACCAAAGATGGTAATGAACAGGTCTTCCCACTTGCCATCGGTGTAGGCCCGATAGAGAATGACGAGTCTTGGATTTGGTTTATAAATCAACTCCGGATGGCTTTTGGCTGCAACGATCAATTATTGATCGTCTCCGACCAGCACATTAGCATTTCGAATGCTATGAGTACAGTTTATCCAGGTATCGCACACGGACTTTATTTTTATCATTTATAGAATAAATTGACCAGCTTCCGTCCGAACATTGTCCCGCTGTACCATCGTGCTGCGTACGCGTATCGGTAAACTGTATTTAAGCAGTCTATGGATCAGATGAAAGTTTCAAATCCGACAGCCTACGACAAGCTAATGGACGTCGAACCTGAAAAGTGGGCTAAATCAAAGTGTTCTGTCCACCGGTACAGTTTCTTGACCTCAAATACGGCCGAGGTCTTCAATGCAAGAATGTTGGATGCTCGTCGTTTGCCAATCTGCTCGCTCATAGATGCATATAGAAGTATTATTGAATAGTGGTTCGACCAGCGATGTGCCAAATATGCTAATCGGACTGATTCGTTGACGGAGGAAGCTGTAGCGAAGATGGAACCTTTGGTGGAGAAATCATGTGCATACAATGTGGTTTCCACATTGCAACATGCTTTCAAGGTCAATGACGGGAATCGGTCTTGGAATGTGGATCTACAATCTAATATTTGTGAGTGCCGCGAGTTTCAACTCAATCTCATGTCGTGCACTCATGCAACAGCAATTTGGTACGACCGTTCATCATTATTTTGTTACAATTATAACCTCTAATAGTTTTAAATTTTGTTTTATAGGGAAAGTGGTCTTTATCTGTATGACTACATTTATACCTACTACAAGACCGAGACTTGGCGTGAGATATATGGTGGGATTGTTAATCCTCTACCGCCTCAAGCTGAATGGGATGTTTCATCAGAAGTAGCATCAGTAGTTGTTTTGCCTCCAATAATAACACGTCAAGCAGGTCACCATAGAAACAGTCGACGTCCATAGGGTGCAGAGTATTCTCAATCTTCTACCAACAGACACCGCGCCCCTAAGCGGTGTAGTATTTGTTGATCAGATGGTCATACGAAACGAAGTTATCCTGATAGGGTCCCAGACAATCAGTAAATTGTAATGTTTGGTTCTTAGTTGTATGCTTATTTGAACATTTTAATAAATGTTTGTTAGCATGACAAATAAGTGAGATAGAATAATCATAAACTAAAATAGTTTACACCAATAGAAGTGTTCAATTAAAACACTAAACAAAACTAATCTCTCAACCATCGGTAGTATACTCAAATATCCCTAATGCTATAAATGTACGATATAGGTACGTGCCCGCATCGCTCTCAAGTCATGCTCGTGTCGGACGTCAAAACAAGAGCATTTCAATATGTGCTAGACTATAAGTTGCGCTTTGATTCGGAAGCGCCCCGTGAAAATGTGATGCCCATCGAATCTCTGGCGGGGCGGCAGGGCGAATAGTAAGCTGGAGACTGTTCCTTTCACAATAGCGTATGGCTCTCAGATAATTCTTCAACTTATTTGTCATCTTCGCCAGTTCTTTGCCCAATCTGGTATGCTCTTGAAGACTAACATTCGACAAATGGGCATCATATATGTGTACTGTATGATTTCGAATACTATTTTCACAGCAACCCAGTGAGTAAGCAGGAATACAGGTAACATGATCTACAAAAGAAAAACATTCATAAACAATTGCTAACTACTTATAGAAAATAATATTATTTTGCATTAAATTGTAATATTATAGTACTTACAGTATCTGCACCATACCAATCTTTTGATGCCGGAGTTTCTTTGCCTTTACCGAAATCCAAGAGGTCATCTGGCTCCAGGCGGGATCACCCTCTCTGTCAGTGCCTCATGAATAATGGTCCGGATACTATCCAATATATTCCTTGATGAACGATGTCTCCTAGTATCCCGGGAATCCCCACTGGAAGAAGATGCATGATGCCTTTGACGAGTGCGTCTACGTGACGGTGTGTAGAGGTCTCCGACACTGATCCTCCCAAATTTGGTGGTTATGATCCTCCCTCTGTCTCCCCACCAGCTCCTCTCCCAACCCGTCCTGCACCCCGTCCAGCACCCTCTTCTGCACCCCATCCCGCACCCCGTCCTACACCCCGTCCTGTACCTTGTACTGGATTATCTGACAGTCGGAACTGTACCCCAATCGGATTGTCCATCTCCGCAGAAGTAAAATACAACATCTCCTTCTCGGCAGGAGAAGCCTCCAAATTAGAACTCACTTCAAGTTGTGAATTAAATTACTAACAATTAGAAAAATATTAAAAGATAATCTAGAGAGCCAACAAATTACATACCTTATCTTGAATAAAGAATTGCCCCCAATCAATCGTATCCGGCCTCGAAAACTCCCATTTCATAAATCGAGGGAGTGCATCAGGCCTTCGCAAAATAGCGCAGGCACGACCCAACTTAGGAATGGCCTCATATGCCCACACCAACAAAAAATAACATAAAATATTTCACTCTTGTAGGTGTAAGAATTAATTAACAAAATTAAATTATACCTGTAATGCCCAAATGGGTCCGCCTAAAATAAAACTCCCACCACTGATTCGATCTGCTCTGGTAGGGGCAAGGTCCAAATAATAACATAAACACTGAAAAACATATGCCCCCCATGGAAATGAACCCCACCTACCCAAATCCTCAACCAGAACATATACCCAACTCTCAATCTTTCGTTTTTCAGAAAGTCCTAAAGCAAAATTTCAAGCTGCTAATATATTAGCCACCCTCAAGTATAAACCCTGATTAGTGCGTTCTATTTTTTTATCCCTAAAAATAATCAATAATTCTCTAGCGCTAAGATTCTTACCCCCACAAACTGTATGAAAAACCGAAGTGCTAGAAGGATCATGATCGGCACAGGGATCAAAATCACTAGAACCAAAAACAAATCATGTAACTAATGCAAATCGGGGCACTCCAAATTCTATAATCTGCCCATTAATAAAATACCATAAAGCATTAGGGGATTCACTAGTAATTTGAAAGCCTAATAGCTCGATTAATGGTTGCGATGCACTAGGACCATTCTTTTTCCAAGTTAATAAGTTACCGAACGGCCCATTAATAAATTGATTAAGCAACCCTTGACCCCCTATTGAATATAATGTATCATTAATAGTCTCTAAAAAGGTCACTTTAGTGTATAAGTTCACTTTAGTAATTAGACCACGAAAAGAGGGCATAATCCACTGAGGCTGCACAAATCAAACACAAAATGCAACAATTATGAAATATTCGACAAAATGCAACTCATAATGTATTTTAATTTAACAAAAATTCAACAAAATGCTATTCGACAATAATTCCAACAAAAATTCAACAAATAATTCCAACAAAAATTAATTCAACAAAAAACCCAATTCCACAATTTAAAGAAAATTTCATTCCACACTTTCAAACAAATTAACAAAATTCCATTCGACACTTGCAAGTATGTAAATAATTGAAATTTAACATACACCTATTCCATCTCATGCATACAAACATTCAAATTTACTACAATTTCAAAGATAAATTTCATCCTTTCTTGAACATTTTAACCGACAAAATCGACCAAAATTTAAATGGGTTGGTGGAGTGGGATTGAGAAACTTACTTGTTGAGTATTGTCGGCCATGAACGCTTAGAAATCGGTATCGATGAGGAGATGAAGTCGGATTCGTCTCTAAAGGATAGGGGACTAGTTTTTCGCGACAATAATTGTGTGAAAGGAGGAAAAATTTCACGTGCAGGAATAAATATTCAAAATTTTGACCGGGTCGGAATCGGTCGGTCTCGAGTCGGTTTTGTCTTGTCCGATTCTGACTCGGTTCGGTCAAAGGGTAATAACAGGTCGGTTTTAGTCTGATCCGGGTCAGTTTTATTAATTTTATGAAACCGACCCAATTATAATGTGCATAAATTGAGTCGATCTCGGATCTGACCCGATTCAGGCTCGAATTTGGATAAAAATATTAATTAAAAAATATTGTTTTTTTTTAAATACGTAAATGACATTTACATCAAAAGTGAATTAAAGATTAAATTAAAATTCATTATTGTTTGAAAAAACAAATCTGACATGCTGACTTTTAAAGCAGAGTGTACTTTTGGATATATTTGATATGTGTTATAAAAACTGGATATTTTTTAAATATGTATGAGTGTAAATGAGTATTTTGAATTTTCCACTCTAAAATATTCATCCTAATGTTATCAGTACTACATAATACACATTTATAAAACTCTTAACAGATTATCAAATTGGAATAACTATAATAATAAATTATCAAATCAGATTATATTAAGAAATATCACATCAATACTATGTGACATTCATTCATGTGACACTAAATAAGTGCGAGTTACGTGAGATATAATTCCTTTAAAAAAAGCATTTCCTAATACAAAAACGCATGACATATAATTCATTAATTTATTAATCATAGAGATTTATCTATTTTCCCACCAACTGTTTGTTGTTTTGTTAAACAGCATATTATATTTTATATTTATAATTATATGTCTCGATGTAAATAATTTAACAATTTTTAATATAATTAATATTTTAATTTAATACATATAAATTTAGAATGTTTGTTTATGTACGTCAAATGTTTGATCATTCATTCCTGTCTTTCGCAGTTTCGCTAAAGCTCATGAATTCAAAAATATTTGATAAAAAAAATTGAGATTTAATTTATAAATAAATAAATCAAACTTAAATAAAATATTACTTAATTCGATCAATGTGATTGGGTTCGATTATACTCATACATTTTGGTATTACGACATGCATATTCAGGTAGCGGCAGATGTATCATATTAAAAATCGACAGAGTTAATTGGAGCCCTTTATATCTAGTTTTAGATCTTCTTTAGTATATTAGCAATATATATATTTATAGTAAAATATTTTATTATTTCATATATTGAAAGCGATCAATTTTTTTAATAGGTATACATTAATTTTAAATACACATTCACACACTCAGATGTTTTCCTGGGAAGCTTGAACCTATTTGATATTTATTTGTGAATATTTGAATTCAAATATTTATAAAATTTTAAATTGTATGAATATTATATGCTTGGAGCTCTATAGATTTGAGTCATTCCTAATCTAGAATAAAATGGACTGGCTTTCCATAATGGTCCATAATTGTGTGAGAATTATCATAATCAAGATATATAAACTAGCCCAACTCATCGTGATTAAACATAATTAGTACGTATATTTTTATAGAGTAATAACTCATGACTCATTTATTATATGCGATATGATCAAGCGATGAAGAAAATAATTTTACAATTATATATAGGAGTGTAATCAAACTGAATCAAGTTGAGGTGAGTGTTTGTCTTGTGCAAGTTTCAATTGTTTATTATTGAGTTTAGCTTCAATTTATTTATTTAATATTTTGAAGTTCATGAATTTAGTTGAACATATTGAGTGTACACAAACTTTCTGAATTTAAATTATTTTTAAAATATTTACTATTTATTTTAAGAAAATGTTTTTTTATTCCAAAATAATATCATATTTATATCAAATAATTCTAATAACCACAAATATTATTAAACACCCTTGTTACTTTCCAATTAGGAAAATATTAAATATACAATGTTATTAATTTTATATTTCATACTAGTTTTAACTAATGAATTTGCTCATAAGTCAAATACTATAGAGCTCAAGTGTGGTTTGTTACAAGCTTTATTATTAAGTACAGATTTGAGTAGCTCATAAATAATTTGGTTTATTTGATTTATAATTCTTTACATTGTTGTTTTTAACTTATATCATGTTAGGAATAATATTAGTTTTGATCATTGTCGAAAACCATCAATTAGCTAAGTCTATTGTATAGAGTTGATTAGCTGATAGGTTAGAACTAATCTTATTTAGAATATAATATCTTGTATAGGTTCTAAGAGTGTAATAGTTTAGGTTCGCTGAGAGCTGACAACTAAAGACTCGAAGAAATGAAGATTAGAAGATCAAGTTCAACCAATATCCTTTATTGGTCACTTACAACTAACATTGAGAAGAAGAAAACCACAACTGATGGTCAAATGAGAGAACTAACCAAATGAGAGAAAGAACGACCAGTTATGGAGCAACTGACTAGTTGAAAAACTATGTATGAGTTCATTTAACACTGCCAGTTGTCAGTTGATACATCATTTAATATATTTTCTCTTGCTGTTAAACACATTTCCCCCAGGCACTTCAGTTTGTTTTTCCTGAGTCACCAACTCCTCATTTATTGAGGGATAGACCTCCTTAATAGGGACTTTCCCTCCTCTCTGCACTCTAACTTCAGTCTGGTCTTTCTCCTCAGGAGATTCTGTTTCCTTTTGTTGCAAATCAGCTTGCCTCTCTTCAAACTGCTTTCCACTTCTTAAGGTCACCACCTTGCACTGCTCATTTCCCACTCTAGGGTTCTCTATGTTGCTAGGTAAGCTTCCTTGTGGTCTATTTCTGATCTCATTGGCCAACTGTTGTAGGGTTTTTCCGTGAACCGAATCACCAAAACCAAACTGAACCGGATCGATCTATGGATATTGCTCATAATTAAAATTCTCAAAACCCTAGCATGCTCCTATGAATTTAATACAAAGATTTGTGGATTTAGGGTTTACCGTAACTCCGTCGAGTCTGAACCGATCTTTCGCGTTTGAATTCCAAATCTCAATTCAACCACGCGATCCGATTTAATCTGCGAAAACAGAAATTAGAGATCTAATTTCTAGATTAAAATTGAAACAGAAAGAGAAGGAAGAAAGAAAATTTGTTCTCCAGATTAGATCTTCAGGGCTGTGTCCCAATGCTGTTCAGATCTACTACTGGTGAGGACTCCGTAGAACTGTATTCTGAGCAGGACCATAATCAAAATTCTCCTCCTTACACTCCCAAAATTGGCGCCTATCTCTCTCTCTAGGTTTAGTGTGTTTCAACTGTCTTATGACTTATGAGAGAGAGCTGTCTATTTATAGACCTAGGGTTGGAAACCCTAATGGGCCATTTTGGGCTCAATTTAGCATATTTAATTGGGCCAGTCTCGGGCCCTAATGCAAATAATAAAGTGGGCCTATAAATTAATTAATTCCCATGTCCACAATCCAGGACACAATTAATTAATTAATATTAATTCCTTTTTCACCACAGAATTAATACTGACCTACCCCTTTATTACCACGTTATGAGAACGGGCTGCATTAATTGAGAATCCCCATATTTAAGGTTACCGGACATCCATTAATTAATCGGAGCCTCTGACTAGCTCTAACTACAATTAATTAATATCTTATAATTTCTGAGTAGTACCACTCAAACCTTATCACTCGTGCTTGAACTTAATCAGCCTGCAGGACTTTGGCACGATGAATGTTATTGAGCTCCTCAGGGAATGTCCCCATCCTATTACTCGAATATGGTTACCTAAGTCCAGTCTCAGGCGGTACTACACGAACTGCTGTTACCCAAGATGCGGATATACGAGCACGTTACTTAGGCTCTCCACCATGGCAAGTCAAAGCAACAGTCAACCCGTGCAAACCCCTGAAACTTCGTTAGGGTTTGGACTCAATCAATATAACGAGATCTTTTATTCGCTGATGTCAGACAGACGAATATATCTCACTGCGGTCCATCAATATGCCACCTCTGCATACCAACATGTCAAGTAACCAAGACAGACTACTTATTCCGACAATGCCGCAGCCATCCGGGCAGACGTATCCTCATACGCTGTCTCGGCTGTGATCAGGTTTATGTCTCACTAGGTCAAGTGATCATACTGTCTTCTGCGATCTACAACACGCCGTATGATCGTCCCTATCGGTGAGATAAGAGGATACCATTGTTCACACATGTAAGATTGTTAACAGATAGGAGAAATAAACTGTCGTATACTCATTATAATAAATGCTTTCAATATACAAAACTCATCAATCTCCCACTTATACTCAAAGCATAACTAAGCTATTACAGAGTATACAGTCCGTCTATCTAGTCTGTTGTCACTTTAACCACTATCAGTGGTCGGCATCCACCTCAGACCCAGCTCACGAATATGTATTTCGTAAACTTTTTGCGGCAAGCTCTTTGTAAACGGATCAGCAAGATTGTCAGCAGTGTCAATCTTCTTAATCAGCAAATCGCCCCTCGATATGATTTCTCGTATGATATGGTACTTTCTCTCTATGTGTTTGCTTGCCTTGTGAGACCGCGGTTCCTTTGAGTTCGCCACTGCACCAGAGTTGTCACAACAAATTGTGATACTCCTCGGCAAACTCGGGATCACGCCCAACTCTAAAAGGTAGTACCGGACACACACCCCCTCTTTCGAGGCGTCAGAGGAGGCGACATATTCTGCCTCCATGGTGGAGTCAGCAATGCATTTCTGCTTTGAGCTCCTCCAAGATATAGCTCCACCTCCCAGGGTAAACACATATCCTGAGGTCGATTTCTTCTCATCCTGGTCCCCTTGGAAATCCGAGTCTGTATAACCCACAGGGCACAAATCCTCACTTTGATAAACTAGACAGAAATTCCTAGTTCTTTTCAAATACTTGAGGATGTGCTTTACAGCAGTCCAGTGCGCCTGTCCAGGGTTAGACTGATATCTTGCTACCATGCCAACGGCATAAAAGATATCCGGCCTGGTACACAGCATCGCATACATGGGACTACCCACCGCCGAAGCGTATGGTACAAGACTCATCTCGTCTTTCTCCCGCTGTGTCTGAGGACACTGCCCACTAGAAAGACGAATGCCATGTCTGAAAGGTAGTAAGCCTTTCTTGGCGAGTTGCATGCTGAACCGGGCAATCATAGTATCCACATAGGATGGCTGGGATAAGCTCAACATTCTTTTCTTACGTCTCGTAAGACCTTAATCCCAAGAATGTAGCCAGCTTCTCCCAGATCCTTCATTTGGAACTGTTCGGATAACCAAACCTTGATTTCGGACATCACTCCCTCGTTGTTTCCAAATAAGAGTATGTCATCAACGTATAGTGCAAGGAAGACCACGCTCTCACTGACAGAAAGTCGGTAAACACAACTTTTGTTTTCCAACTGTGCAAATCCATAGGATTTAATCACATTGTTGAAACGTAAGTTCCACGACCTTGAAGCTTGCTTAAGTCCATACAAGGACTTCCTAAGCTTCCAGACAAGATGTTCTTCGCCCTTGCTTATGTAACCCTCGGGTTGCTGCATGTAGATGTCCCTACCTTCTTCAAGGTAACCGTTTAGAAAAGCAGTTTTGACATCCATCTGCCAGATCTCGAGGTCCATATGCGTAGCTATGGCTAGGAGTATCCGGATGGATTTGAGCATGGCTACGGGTGAAAAGGTTTTGTCATAGTCAATGCCCTCTTTCTGACTATAACCCTTTGCCACTAGCCTGGCTTTAAAAGCCGTGATCTTTCCATCCGCCCCTTTCTTTCTCTAGTATACCCATATGCACCCTATGGCCCTAAAGCCATCCGACAAATTAGTTTTCTGGTCTACATCCATAGCAGTTATGGATTCAATTTCAGAATCCATGGCGACACGCCATTTGGCAACATCCTTGTCTTGCACTGCCTCTTCGTAAGTCAGTGGGTCAGAGTCCTCATGTCCGTCTTCCAGGCTCAAGTCGAAAGACTCACCCATGAACATGTATCTTTTCGGCTAGAAAATAACTCTCCCACTACGACGAGGCATCAGTGCCGTGTCAGTAGTAGGTGCAGTGACTTGTGGTCCTGCACCTTGCACTGAAGAACGTGTCTGTGGTGTTGTGCCTCTCATAGGAGCACCCACATCTACACGTTCCCCTTCTCTTGGAATTGCATTCTCGTTCTCAATTTCTTGAAGAACGATATCACTCCTTGACTTGTGATTACTCACATACTCGTCCTCCAAGAATCTAGCATTGGTGCTAACAACGACTCATTGACTCTCAGGACAGTAAAAGTAACCACCTTTCGTTTGCCTGGGATACCCTGTGAACAACATTACTTTTGACCTGCTTTCTAACTTATCAGGTTCCTTCGACAGTACGTGTGCCGGACAACCCTATACTCTAAACTTGCACAAACTAGGTTTGCGACCAAGGAAGAGCTCAGAAAGCGTCTTAGGAACTGATTTAGAAGGCACCACATTAAGCACGTAAGCTGCTGTCTCCAATGCGTAGCCCCAAAACGAAATTGGTAAGTTTGCATAACTCATCATTGATCTTACCATCTCTAGAAGAGTCCTATTTCTTCTTTCAGCTACACCGTTTTGCTGGGGAGTACCCGGTACAGTCCACTGGGATGCAATCCCATTTTCTGACAAATATTGCAGGAACTTGTTACCGAGGTATTCGCCACCGCGGTCAGATCGCAGCGACTTGATAGTTTTCCCGACCTTCTTTTCTACTTCAGCCTTGAACTTTTTGAATTTCTCAAAGCATTCAGACTTGTAGCGAAGCAGGTAAACGTATCCGTACCTTGAGTAGTCGTCAATGAAAGTGATGAAGTACTCGTACCCTCTACGACCCTGCGTGGACATCGGTCCACATAAGTCAGAATGGATCAATTCCAACACTTCCTCTGCTCGAGACTGACTAGCCTTGAAAGGCCTAGTTGACATCTTGCCCTCGATGCATGATTCGCAGACTTGATAAGGTACAGCACGGACTAAGTCCAATGTACCGTTATCTGCAAGTCTCTGAATCCGCTTTAAGCTAATGTGACCCAGTCTCAAGTGCCAGAGATATGTAAGATCCTCATCAGAAGAAGTAAGTTTTTTCTTCCTAGGATTATCAATTATGGATGAATTACGTGCAATGTAAAAGACAAGTTTGATCGAAGTAACATAGAGATTGTAAATCAACATACCATAATGGACAACATTGTTATTACCAATGATAAAATCATAAATAACAAATATCCATAAAAGTTGATGAAATTTGTCCTGCCGATAAACCACGGCCCACAAATAAATTCTCAAATGTACTTTAATTTATCAAAACATAAGGAAAAGAAAACTCCATGAAGCTCCGTCATAAAACGTTGCCTTCATCCAGTTTGGTATCTTCTTGCCATCACTCACAAGCCTTGTCGGCACGGTCCCTTGCAAAGTACAACAACATGATTAACAAGTCAGCGCTTACAGCTCTTGGAAGAGCAACGCCACACTCCAATCATGCTTCAGTTATACATGCAAATGGCATACCCTGTCTGGCCTTGTGGGCCTGACAATCTTTCCTCCTATGTCTTTTCTTACCACACCTGAAAACACTTGTCCCTCGAAGTTTCCCCATAGGCTTATTAATAGCTCCCATGTCCTTCGCAGTTACCTTCCCAGCCTTCTTCTTAATCGCTCTTTTCGGCTTCATACCTTTCGATACAGCAGAGTGATTACCAGAAGTAGCTAAGGCAACCTTATAAGGATTCATAACCGATTCCGCTTACATCAAGTCATTGAGCAACTCGTTAAGAGTATACTCCTTCTTGTTCATGACAATAATTAGTCTGAAACTCTCAAAGGATTTGGGTAGAGAGTTCAGTATGATATCGACCTTAGCCTCAGCGTCGATACCTCCACTGTGCACGATTAACTCATCCATGAGGTGAGTCATGGAAACTACGTGCTCTCTCACTCGTTGTAATAATCTACTTCCTCTTGCGAGGATTCAGCAGTAGGCACTTATAGGACTAAGTACTTGTAGAACGAACATGTGTTCTTCTACAATCAGGATGTATTCAAGGTTGCGTTTCCATTCCAGGAAGTTTGGACCAGTTAGAGAATTTTGTGCGAGAATATTGATAACACTAGACATAGACATATCCGAAACAATAAAGATCTTAAATAATAACATACACGTTGAACTTTGAAAACAAATGCATTGAAAACCTTTTAATAAATCAAATACAAATGTTTTCCACTAATTGCCCAAGAGTTCCCACCGCAAGCTACACTCGTAGACGTTTACGATGTCGCCCTCAACCAGAACTGCGGGTTTTAAGCCCCAATCCATTTAATTTCACTACCATGTCAGGATGCTTTTGACACTAGAAATTAATAATTAGTGAAAACCTTAGACCAAGCCATCTCTCAAGAACAGGGATGCAATTCTTGCATTATATTCTAATATGCTTCTAAGCAATTAACCACAAATTTAACTCCGGCCAAAAGAGACAGTTTAGCATGGCACGTAACCATACCGCATAGCCCTTAAAGCTTTTGTTATCTATAATTTAAATCAATCCTAGAATACTTGTGAAAGAGGTCTACGCAAGCTACACTCGTAGACGTTTACGCAAAGCCCTCCCACTATTCACATGATTTAAATTGTTTGTCTAGAAATCCCAACAACCGTACCCATGCACCTCCGGGAACTAGCAAGCTACACTCGTAGACGTTTACTAGAATGAGAGATACACTTACAGCCTAGGACCGCTTTGTGGAGGTCTATTGATTTTAATTAAAAAATCTGCTTAGTATTTTTCTTTTAAAAGGTTTCTTTATGTGCACACATAATTTCTTTGTTATTATACTTTCCAAATTTTTGCATGTAATTAAACAAGCCCAAAAATTCCCAAAA
>JAPKLW010002503.1:0-12237 GCA_026898455.1 Plectranthus barbatus
ATTAGTGACTATCTCCTCTCGGTCTCAAGAACACCAAATTAATCAATATCATAATTATCTAATTATTCCTATGTAGGTTTCTTCTTTTTGAGACAGAAAACAAACACAATTAATTCTCTCTTCCTATTAATAATTTTCATCTCTCGATCCATCAATTATTAACTATAAACCTAGATCTCAATTCACCTCTTAGTCCTTCTTTTAATCTAGATTATAAAATTAAGTCAGAGAATTAATCCATGCTATATGAGTTGATATCAATTAGACATGCATCAGAAAAGAAATCATAAGCCTAGAACCTGTTTAAGGTTCTAGCCACAAATCATGACTAGAAAATAAAGAAACATTTAATTAATGAACTTACAAATAAAATAGGAACCTCCAATGTCTTGAAAACTCCAATGTATTCAGCAAAAATAGAGAAAAGATGTAATTTTGTGCCTAAGAGTTCATATTTATAGAGGGGGAAAAAGACCTAATTTGAGTATTGGGTAAAAATAGCAAAAACTGCCAAAAACAGCCTTTTCGGACCTCCGTGTTGGTCAACACAACCATCCAGTCGAAATCCGAGCAGAAATTTGAGTCGATTCTGCAATTTTGACCTCTGTTTTGATCTAAAGAAAGAATTTCGATCGACAGGAATGTTTCGACCTCTATTTCGGTCGACACAAATCCTGTCTCAAGACACAGAAACATCTGTCTGCGCAGTCTCACGGTTTTGGCCATAAATTTCTCTCCCGAACTCCGTTTGACCCGAATCCAGTTGCGTTGGAAAGATAATTAAAAAATATATCTATTTCCATGCTTCATTAGCTCAGATTCCACGTGTGGAAGAATATGTAACTGTTCCTTTGATAATCATCTGCTTTCGGTACGGGTTTCCAATGAATTTTGCCGAAAACCTGCAAAATTCACCTATCAAAGGCATAACACCCTTTAAAGTAGACTCATGCAAAGAAATAAGTAAAAACATAATGTAAAACACTTGAAACAATGGAGAAAAATATAGATAAGTGAATATAAATATGAGCTTATCAGTGGCAGGGGCGGTCTTTGGTTGGTGGTTGTCGGGTGTTGGATACTATCATCGGCTGCGGTGGTGGTTCGTGGTTTGATGGTTGTTGACAATTTGAAGCAAACCATAGGATTTGGAATTCATTTATTGGGCCCAATTCTCAAATCACAAACTCTAAAGCCTTATTGGTTAAATTTTGTAACCAGGAGGCCCAAAGAAAATATGACGACCTGTGTTTTAGTCCAAACTGTAATAGAATAGGTTTTAATTTTTTTTTTGTTTTAATTGCTCCCATATGTTGTGTGATTTATTAATTGCGCTCAAACATGTTGTATATGTTAGGAAAACATGTTTTACTACTTTATTATTTACTATTTTGAAGTATGCTAATGTGTTTATTTTTATGTGGGAATTATATTTTGGATTTTTTCAAGTTTAATTACATGTAAAATTTTGGTAAAATATAATGGATTAAAAATAATTTGTGCGCAATAGATGACCATTTGAATTAAAAATACCAAGGAAGATTTTTTAATAAAAATCAAAAGACCTCCACAAAGCGGTCCTAGGATGTAAATGTGCCTCTCGTCTTAGTAAATGTCTACGAGTGTAGCTTGCTAATTCCCGGATGTTCATGGGTTGCAGTTGATGGGATTTCAAAACAAAAAATTTAAATCAAGTGAATAGTGGGAGCGCTTGTGCGTAAACATCTACGAGTGTAGCTTGCATACTTGTGTTTCTCACTAATATTCTAGGATTGATTTAAATTAGATATAACGAAGGTTATTAGAGTCATGCGGTATGGGCCTAGTGTGTATGCTAAATTGATCTCTTTTAGTTGGAGTTAAATTTGTGGTTAGTTGCTTAGAAGCATCTGAGGATATGGTTGTCGTTCCTTGTTCTTGGTAGATGGCTTCGTCTAAGTTTTACACAAATAGTTAGTTTAATGTGTCTATGGATTCCTGACAATGTATGAAACTAAATGATTGGGCTCAACTCGTTGAAGTAGGCCTATAATCTAGTTGAAGGTTACATCTTAAACATCTACAAGTGTAGCAAGCGGTGGAATTCCTTAGGCAATTAGTGGAAACAAAAGTATTTGTTTTATAAAAAGGTTTCAATGCATTTAGTTTCAAATGTTCTGCATGTTTTTTCTTATATATTTCTATGTCTAATGTAATCAATATTCTTGCACGAAATCCTTTAACTGGTCCCAACTTCCTAGAATGGAAGCGTAATCTCGAATACATCCTGATTGCACAAGAACACATGTTCGTTCTGCAAATGGTTTGTCTTGTAGCTTCTACTATTGAATCTCCTCAAGAGGAGGTAGACTTGGGCAATAAGTGGCAGAAGTCGAATAATGTAGTCAAGTGCAACATGATATCCTCTATGTCGAGTCTCACAGTAGCAGAATCAGTACCATAGGGACACATATAACATCATGACGATTATAGGGGCCACTTACGGGGAAACCGATAGAGTTGTAAGATTCAACCTCATGAGGGAATTGTGACAAAGAAGATAACTGATGGTAACTCAGTGAGAGATCACATTGTTTCCATGACTCATCTCATGGATGAACTGACAGTTTACGGTGGAGGTATGGATCCTGAGGCTAAAGTCGAAATCATACTAAACTCTCTACCCAAGTTCTTTGAGAGTTTTAGTTAGAATGTTGTCATGGGCGCAGAGTGTAATTTTAATGAGTTTCTCAATGACTTGATGGTAGCGGAATAAGTCATGAATCCTAAGATGGTTGTCTTAGCGAATTCTTGAATTCTCTCTACTCTGTCAAAACGTTTGAAGTGTAAGAGAGTGGTTAAGAAGAAGACTGTAAGGCAACTGGAAAGAACATGGAAATTGACTAAAAGCCTAGGGTCGCTACTGCTTAGGACCAATGCTTCAGATATGGTGGGAGAGGACACTGGAGGAAAGATTGTCCTGCCCAGAAGGCTAGACAAGGTATGTCATTTACATGTATAACAATAGCATGATAAGAGTCTATTTTTGTTTTATATGAGTTATGCACACAAACTTCTTAACCATATTTTTTTACTTCGTAGGTGACCGTGCCGACAAGGCAGAACAGTGATGGCGAGTTATACCAGCCTCATGGATGGCAACGTATCTCAAGTGCAGTCCCATGAGATTTCTTTTCTCTTATTGTTTTTGATTAATTAAGTACATTTGAGAGTTTTTACATTTAGCCAAAAATGTCCCGGTAGGACATATGTTTATCAGTTTCGCATTGTTTTGATGGATATTTTGTTATTTATGCTGGTTATTTATCTATATCACTGCTAAAAACAATGTGATCTATCGTGGAATGCTGATTAACACTCTCTCTATGTTATTAATTGTCAGCATAAATTGTCTGCAAATGTTACATGTAATTGATTTGATATTGATAATCCTAGAAAGAGAATATTTTCTTCTTCTGATTCGGATCTTACATATCTCTGTCACTTGAGGCTTGGCACATCAATTTTAAGCTTATTCAGCAACTTGTAGATGACAGTACATTGAACTCAGTCCGGCATGTACCTTACAAAGTCTGCAAATCCAACATTGAGGGAAAGATATCCTCTAAGCCTTTTAAGGCTAGTCAAACTCAAGCAGAGGATGTATTGCAATTGATCCATACTAACTTGTGTCGACCCATGTCCACGCAGGCTCGTGGAGGTTATTAGTACTTCATCATGTTCATTGACGAATACTCTAGATATGGATATGTTTACCTGCTTTGCTAGAGGTCTGAAAGCTCTGAGAATTTCCAAGAGTTCAAGGCAGAGGTAGCAAAGAAGGTCGGGAAAACTATCAAGTCACTACAATCAGATCGTAGTTGTGAGTACCTAGGACAAGTTCGTGCAATACTTGGCAGATAATGGGATTACATCCCAGCGGACTGCACTGGGTACTCCTCTATACAATGGTGTGGCTGAAAGAAGATATATGACTCTTTTAGAAATTGTAAGATCAATGTTGAGTTATGCAAGCGTACCCATTTCGTTTTTGGGATACACATTAGAAACAACAACTTATATCTTAAACATTGTACCTTATAAATCTATTTCTAAGACACCCAGTGAACTCTCCCATGGACGCAAACCTAGTTCAAACAAGTTTAGAGTTTGGGGCTTTCCAACACATGTGCTGATAAAAGAACCTGATAAGTTAGAAAGTAGGTTAAAGGTGATGTTGTTCATTTGATATCCTTGGTAAACGAAAGGTGGTTACCTTTACTCTCCTGAGAGTCAAAGGGTTGTCGTTAGCACCAATGCTAGATTCTTGGAGGATTAGTATGTGAGAAACCACAAGTCGAATAGAGATATAATTCTTCAATAATTTGATAGAGATGATGCAAATCCTTAAGAAGGAGAGTGTGTAAATGTGGATGAATCTCCAAAATGTATGGCACCACCTGCACGTTCATCACTGCAAGGTGCAGAACCACAAGTTATTGTACCAAAAGCTGACGAAGCGCCTAAGCCTCGTCGCAGTGGGAGGGTCATTTTCGAACCTGATAGATAGGGATGCAAATAAGACTCAAAACCGATGGGTCATCCCAAAACCGGTGGGCTAAAATGCGGGTTAGGGTAAAAAAATTTCATTCCCAAATTATTTTTAACCGAACTGGTCGAACCCAAAAGGTTGACAGCCCAAACGAGCTAAGCCCGATGAGTTGCGGGTCGGCCCGTAAGTCCGACAATATTTAATAATATATATATATATATAAATAATAATAATTTATTAATTATTATTTCTAATATTATTTATATCCTACTATACCCATTAATTATACACCTAATACTCTAGTCCTAATTTTCCATCACACAAAATATCAAATTAGACTCCCAGTGACGTAGTCCGTTACCCTCAAATCGAAAAATCCCTCATTTCTTCTTGTTTCACTATCTTCCACTCGTCACTCTTCTAATTAGCTAACCTACTCATTTATTCCTTTCAAACACCTTTAGCTTCTCGTTGTTATGTTCACCCAAGTTAAAGCTACATTTAATTTTATAATTTCACGTTGATGAATATACTTCTAGTACTTACCTATCAGTGATAGGTATTTTTTCTTGGGTGAGGCATTGACCTACACTGAGGGATTGACCCACTAACCTACACTGAGGCATTGAACGCCAAAAATGTGAAAAAATGGTGCATTGCCATGGACTCTAAAATAGAATCCATAATTGCTATGCATGTATACCAGAATTTTGTGCTACCTAATGTCTTTAGGGCCATAGGGTGCAAGTGGGTATACAAAAGAAAGAAGGGAGCGGAAGGCAAAATGATGGTTCTCAAAGCCAGGCTAGTGGCAAAGGGTTATAGTTAGAAAGAGGGTATTGGCTATGATGAAACTTTTTCTCCGGTAGCCATGCTTAAATCCATCCGGATACTTCTCGCTATAGTTGCACATATGGATCTTGAGATTTGGCAAATGGATATGAAAACTGCTTTTCTAAACAGTTGCCTTGAAGATGGTCATGACATCTATATGCAGCAACCCAAAGGTTATGTACACAAAGGCGAACAACATCTTGCCTGGAAGCTCAAGAAGTCCCTCTATGGACTTAAGCAAGCTTCAAGGTCATGGAACTTACATTTCCATGATGTGATTAAATTCTATGGATTTTCACTATTGGAGAACGAAAGTTGTGTTTATCGACTTTGTGTAAGTGCAAACTTGGTGTTCCTTGAACTATATGTGGATGACATTCTCCTATTTGGAAACAATGCGGGAGTATTTTTCAAACAAGTCCAATTGAAGGATTTTGGAGAAGCTACATGCATCCTTGGGATCCAGGTCTTACATGATCTTAATAGAATTATGATTAGCTTATCCCAGGCATCCTACGTTGACTTTGTGATAGCCCGGTTAAGCATGCAACTCCCTAACAAGGGTTTGCTACCTTTCTTTCATGGCGTTAATCTTTCTAAAGATCAGTGTCTTGAGATACAAAAGAAGAAAGATGAGATGAGTCTTGTAACATGCGCATCTGCGGTGGGTAGCCTCATGTATACCATGCTGTGTACCAAGCATGATAACTGTTATGTCGTTTGCATGGTAGCAAAATAACAATCGAACCTAGGATAGGCGCATTGGACTGCGGTAAAGCACATCCTAAAGTATTTGAAAAGATCTAGAAATTACTGTCTAGTTTATCAAAGCGAGGGCTCTGTGGGTTCCACAGATTCGGATTTCCAAGGAGACTAGGATGAGAAGAAATCGACCTCAGGCTATGTGTTCACCTTCGGAGGTGGAGATTTATCTTGGAGGAGCGTATAGCAGAAATGCATTGCGGATTCACCCATGAGGCAGAAGATGCCACTGCTTCCGAAGCATTGAAGGAAGCGCTATGCTCCAGAATTACCTTTTAAAGTTGGATGTGATTTCGAGTTTAGCCAAGAGTATCGCAGTTTATTATGGTAATGTTGGTGTAGTGGCCAAGAGTAAGCACATAAAAATGAAGTACCACATCATACGATAGATTGTATCGAGAGGCGATGCGCAGATCAAGAAGATTGACACTAGAGATAACCTAGCTGATCCATTCACAAAGTGCTTACTACAGAACGCTTATGAAAGACATATTTTTGGGGTACGGCAAAGGTGGATGCCTACCACTAATAGTGGTTTATGTAATAGCTAGGCTAGATAAACACACTGTATACTCTAAACAACGGATTATAATGCTTGAGTATTTTTGGGAGATTGTTGGGTTTTGTATACAGAAACATTTATTTTAGTGTGTATAAATTAAACTTTATCTCCTACATGTGATCAAACTTATATGCAAGAGCAACGGTATCCTCTTATCTCGTAGGTAGGAAGATCATACGACGTGTAGTAGATCGTAGAAGACCATATGGATCGTTTGACCTAGCGACATATTAATAAAGTAATCACAACCTAGATAGCTTGAGGATAAAGTCTGTCGGTGTAGGCTACAACATAGTCGGATGTAAGTGATTTGTCTTGATCAATTGATATGCTGGCACGTGCGGTTATGTATTGATTGGACCATGGTGAGATGTGCTCTTCTTTCAGACCATGGAGAAAACAAGATTTCATGTCTAAGCCCTAATGAAGGTTCATGAGTATGCACGGGCTGATTGTTGCTTTAATTTTCCATGGTGGAGAGACTGAGTAACATGCTCATATGCCCGCATCTTGGGAAACAACAAATTGTGTAGAACATTCATACGACTGGTGTTAGATTACCATATCCGAGAAATAGAATGGGGACATTCCCTGAGGTGCTCAAGAAGGTTTATTGTGCTAAAGTCCTGCATGCTGAATAAGTTCAAGCAAGGGTGATAATGTTTAAGTGGTACTACTCAGGAATATTAGATATTAATGAATTGTGTGAAGCATGTCAGAAGCTTTAATGAATTTATGAATGTCCAATAACCTTAAATATGGGGATTTATCAAATTAATGTAGCCCGTTCACATATCATGTTAATAAAGGGATATGTCAGTATTAATTTTGTGGTGAAAAAGAATTGATATTAATTTATTAAATATGTCCTAGGTTGTGGACATGAGAATTAATTAATTTAAAATATCACTTTATTATTTACATTAGATCCGAGGTCTGGCCTAAATTAAATGCCTAATGGAGCCCATTACGGTTTTACCCTAGTAATATAAATAGCCCATTGTCTTCTCTAATTTCATAAGTCACAAAAACTAAAACCCTAGAGACTGTGAGAGATGGGCGGCGCCAACTGTGAAGAGGGAGGAAGAAATTTGACTCTGTTCTGAACAGTGCAATCTTGTGGAATCCTCACCAGTAGCAGGATTGAATGAAAGGGAGACTGATGAGAAGGATAAGGCTGGAAAACAACAGATTTCTCTAATTTCATCATTTGGAATTAAATCATGAATTATTATAGTAAACCATTAATTTCTCATTCCGCATATTTAATTTATAGGTGTGGTTGAATCAGATACTAATTCAGCGCCATTCAGATTTAGATCTGGAATTTAAAAATAACCTCAAATCCTCAGCATTAAATTAATAGGAGCATGCTAGTATTTAAATATCAAATGGTAACTATTTTGACATCCATGAAGCGTCCGAATTTTTTGGATTTTTTGATTCAATTCATGACAACAAAAATCCCTACATTCTATGCAGTTGGCTACGTGGCAAGATATCAATCTAACCTTATTAGGGATATTGGATTGTGGTAAAATATATTCTCAAGTATCTGAAAACAACTTGGGAATATATAATGGTTTACCAATCAGATAGTCCTACCCCTTTGTGTTATTCAATTCAGATTTTTTAAGTTGATCGAGATAAGAGAAAGTTTAAGTCTGGTTATATGTTTACCTTGGAAGGAGGATCCATAATATGTAGTTGCCTATGAGGATGCCAAAGAACCTATTGGTTAAGAAACATCTTGTTGGACTTGGGGGTGATTAGCAGTATGCCTAAGTGTATCACAATTTATTGTGACAACATTGGTGCAGTAGCAAACTCGAAAGAATCGAGAGCCCGTGTGGTATGTAAACACATAGAGAGATAGTTCCACATTTTACGAGAGATCATAAAGCAAGGTGATGTGGTTGTAGACAATTAGTATCGTTGTGTACCCTGGTTGATCCTTTCATGAAGACTTTGGAAACTAAGTTCTTTGAAAAATATGTAGAGGGTCTTTGTTAACGATACATTGCAGCTACACTTTTTGTTGGAGATTTGTAATGATATGGTGTATACTAAAACTTTAGCTTTAGTACAAGAGGGAGATTGTTGGAGTATACTCTAAAGAAATCTTTTAAGTGAGCTTTATCACGTACTTAATGTCCTCTGATTAATTGAAACAAATGATATCACATTGTTGCAATCTCACAATTACATATATATCAACTTATCTTATATGGTAGATAATGTAGTGGGTGTGTCTTCCACTGAAGATCACATTGTTCAGTTCCTTATAAGATATAAAATATATTCAAATTAGATAGTTCTGTATAAACTATCGTTTTATGTTAGAGTATAAATTTGAGATAATTAGTCTTGGTTATTGATTTATACTAGTGCATGGTATTACATTTAATGGATCACGGTTAGACGTGATGTTCTGTTCTGACTTTATGAAGAACGAAGGTCTTGCTATTATATTTAGATATTTGCGAAAGATTGTTTGTTACTTTGACTTACCATGGATGAGAATCAAAATGATGATTCAATATGCTCCGTATCTTAGGTAACAACATTATTTGTTTGTATTTATTTAGTCACATTAGTGCACCGTGTTCTGGACATCCAGGTTGATGACATCCCCTTAAAGAGTACATAAGTTTTATCGTATTTAACCCTATAGGTTGAATTTATTTCTATACGATAATAATGTTGAGTAGGTAGTAGTGAAGGAATTAAAATATTGATTAATTAAAGTTGTCAGAGCTTGTAATTGATTAATGAATGTGCGTTATCTTAAAAATAACGAATTAATCAAATCAAATAGAAACTCTAATTCAAATCGGGATGAAGGAAGGTGGAACATTAATTCTCTATTGGAATGAATAAATGTTAGAATTTCTAATTATATTCTAGGCTGAATATAAGTGTTTGGACTTATGGGAGGCCCAATCCTATATGTTTTAGAGATCCCTAGCCTGATCTAATTGGAAACCCTAGATGATGTTTATAATAGGATGCTGAAGTTGAGAGAAAATCCTAATTCAAAAGTTCATGTGTTGAACAATGGCTATGTTTTAGAATTCTCAAAATTCTGTAGATTTAGATTTATTGGCTTTTATGAATCGGAGGATTGTTGTCCTCCTGGCATAGAACTATCAAGGTAATTCATGATCTTCTTGATTCAATTTTTAATAAACCACGAATTTATACATTTGGTATCCAACATCGATCGTGGGGACAAACCGCCTTCACTGGTGTGTTCCATCAGGCCCCTTGAGAAGCGTCGGTCGCCTTCATTGTCACCATCTTTCTCGTTTTCTTTTTTTTCTTCAAGGACTGGTGAAGGAGATTTCTCCTGTGGTGTTGGCTTTCTCTTTTTCAATTTGGCCTCCTCTTGGGAAATTTCTTGACCCATTTTCTTTGTGATGGGCGTGGTAGGAGTTTTTTCTTTTGCGCTTGCTTTTCATTGGTGAGGCTTGTTGTTCTTTAGAGTGTTCGGGGTCAGAGATTTTCTTTGGGGATTCCTCCTCTGCCCTCTTATCTTTCGCTCACTAGCTGACTCGCCTTTCTTATTAGCCAAATCCTCTTTTTCTTTAATAGTAAATATCTTCTGACTTTCTACCCCTTGATCGAACCATGTTTGCAGAGAGAAAATGTTAGTTTGCACAAAAATTTGAGAGACGTTTTGAAAGTAGGAAAAGATTATGACAGTTGTGTCATATAAGGAATAAATTCCTAAAGATTTGAATTTAAAAAATCTCGGTAGTTTCCAAGTGTAAAGAGACATTATCCCCTAATATGCGGACTTGTCCAAATAACTATCCCATGCCTTCCGATTTTTACACTTCTGCGTATAACTGCCTGCCCTGATGTTTGATTTCAACTACCTTTCATTGATTTAAATCATTTTCATTCTGAGGGTCAGATCTTTGCCAAGCGAATCCAACTAATTTTTTAACTCAATATTTTCCTTATTAAATTCTCTCTAAGTTGCAAACTCCAACTCACACCTACACAGTTTGCTTGAAAAAGTGTCCTTCAATTGATCAATTGTAGACTCCAATTGCAATTGATTTATTCTTACAAAACAGAAACAAAGACAAATAATAGTTAAACTCCAGACTGCCTCCTGGTCAACACCGTTGTCTAATAGTCTCGGACTAGACTTGCTCCAATTGCCTTAATCAGGTTCTTTGAATTTTATGACCTCCGTATAATCCCTTGATCTCGGTCCAAAGTAGTGCTTGATGTGATGGCCATTAACTTGAAACTCCTTTCCTCCCTGTATATGCATCAATCAAACTGTTTTTATTTAGTAACACAGGAACAACTCGGAAAGGCACAATCCACTTCATCTTCAATTTCTAGAGCATAAACTTTAGTCCAGATATATAAAATAACATCAATTGCCCAGGCTTAAACCTCTTTGGCCTAATCTTTGAATCTTGACGTTCCTTTGTTCTTTCCTTGTAAATCACCACATTTGCATATGTGTCCATCCTCAATTCTTCCATCTCTTAGATCACAAAAAACATTTATTCACCTATTGCTTCATAATCCCATTTGTTTGCTTGAAGTGCCCAATAGGCCTTGTGCTCCACTTCAACAGGTAAGTGACAATGTTTCCCAAAAATGAGCTTGGATGGCGAAGTCCCAATAGACGTCTTGTACGTTGTGCGATATTTACCAAAGAGCATCATCCAGAATAAAACTCCATGAATTCCTCTTTGGTTCCACCATCTTTTGCAAAATATTTTTTATTTCTCAATTCGTCACTACATATTGCCCATTTTCATGAGGATGATGGGCATTTGTCACTTTGTGTACAACTCTGTATCTCCCAAGTAGAGTTCTTATCAACTTGATGAAGAAATATGATCCGTTATGAATAATAAACACCTTAGGTACTCCAAACCTACTTGCCACCAAAATATATTCTTTGTCTTGAGATTTTGGGAAGGGACTAATGAAGTTAATTCCCCAACATAACTAGCACGTGAGGCTTCTCTTTAGCTTTCTTCTATACGCCCAATTGTTGGCATTTCAGACATTCCTTGACCTAATTTGCAACATCTCGAAAAATGGTGAGTGATCGATGCTAAATCTGCATACAAATTATAGCAAAGGGCAAATACATTTATAGAACCCGAAGGTTGTCGAACCCACAGGGATCGTACAATGAAGGAAAATCATGTACTGGATATGGTTTTCAGATATTTTGTTTGGGCAAATCAATTTTTGGGGTTTTGGTTTTTCAAAACAATTAATTAAAGAGAGAAATTCAAATATTAAAAGCACAGATTCCAGGGAAATCTACCAATCTGATCAACATGCAAGAAACAAATATTCAAACCATAAAAGACAATTTTGGTGGAAAACCTTTTATTGTGGAATTAATTCCTTGGTCGGGCAATTAAAACCTAAATTACTAATTAGTGATCTATCTCCTCTCGGTCTCAAAATACACCAATTATTCAATTTCATAAAGATCTAGATTTTCCTACAACTGAAATCTTCTTGGTCGGACAGATAATCAAAAGTATTAAACTCTCAC